>PGTU02015079.1:0-13557 GCA_002896215.2 Cicer echinospermum | reverse complement strand
TCAGATATCACAAGTTAATAGTCAATCAGAGCAATATCACATAAGCAATAGCACAAGTTAAACTTTGATACCAATCTCCCCCTTTTGTCATTGAATTCAAAAAGAAATACAAGAGAGAATGATTAATTAAAAAATCTATCATAGGATATATACAAAACCATTACAAAGCAAAAAAAAAGAAAAACAAAATTCTAATCAACTAATCTAGGATTGCTCCTTATTATCACCAATGGGAGAGGTAGAGACTGTTGTATTATCCTCATCAAGTGTCTCCTCACCATGAGGTTCAGTACTTTCTAGGTTGGTAGGATTTGGTTCTTTAGTTGTTTGCTTGCCAATTTCAACAATGTCTTCAAAAGACATTTTGAGACTCAAGTGTTCTTGGATGGCAGCAACATCTTGAACCACTGAGTTTAAGGTTGCTTGGAGTTCCTTAAGAGAGGCTTCCACCCTAGCATTGTGAGCAGCCTGGGACTCCATCAATTCTAGCAACTTAGCCAAAAGCTCGGATTGTGCTTCAGCTGGCTCAGTTTGTTCAGCACTTGGTTGTGCTTGTTCAGCACTTGGTTGTGTCCTTGTCCAAATGCCATTGATCCTTTTCAATTGCATCTGATTTACAATGGATTCACCAAAGGTTAGAGTAGTTTTAATTGATTCTTCATTGACACATGATACCTTGAAGTGTCTCAGAATCTTTGTGATTAACTGGGGGTAGGGGAGCAGCAGCTTTCCTTGTGCTGATTCCACCATGTTCATCAACACAATCCATGCCCAGCTCATCTTGAACTCCTTGTACAGGCCCCAAAGCAGGATAATATCCAGCCTCTGTACAACGACATGATTTCCTGATCGAGGTACTAACATCTGTGTTAGCACATACATCAGCATACGATATTGGACCTTCATCTGACCGATTGGAAGGGATACTTTTTCAACAAAGCCTTCAATCATCAGGTCCTGAATTGTCGTATGTCGATCTACTGATGATTTCCAAGCGTCATCAGTCGAATCAGGATCTGTTCTTCCATCAATAGCTTCTCCAAAGAATGGTAATCCTGACAGTTTGGAGAATTCTTCAAAAGTCATTGAGATTTTCTTACCCTTGACTTCAGCCTTGAATCCAATATTAGTGAGTTTGAAGGTTGAGTAGAAGGCTCTAATCAGCCTTGGGTAGATTTCCAAAGAACAGGAAAGGAAATCTACTAATCGATGAAACCTTAAGTGGTTTTGGAAAGTAAAACCATTTGAGTCAAAATTGGTAAAATCCAGAGTTCTCGCCTCTTGGATTTTCCTTTTTAAGAAAGAAGGTGGGAGAACAACTTCTTCAACAGGTTTGCCTTTGGGAGGCTGAACCTTCTTTGGTTGGGGGGAAGATATGGCTTTCTTCTTTTTCTGGATTGGCTCATTCATGGCATCCCCCATTAATTTTTCAGATTGAGGAACCTTCCTCTTTTTTGTTGTTTATCCTTCCCTTTATCTTTTGCTAATACCTTATGAGTAGGTATTGAGACTCTCTTAGTAGGAGGGGAAGGAGGTTGAGGAGAGGGTGTTCTTCCACTAGATGTTGAAGAAGAATCTAGGGAAACAGATTTAGAAGAAGATGATTGAGGTTTTTCAATAGTTTGCTTTACTCTTGCCATTTGAAAGATTTTGGAAATTTGAGATGTTTGAGAAGATTAAGAAGGATTGAGGCACACAAAAATTCGAGTTTGGGAGAGAAAATGTGAACTGATGGTGAAAGTGGGTTGAGAAATCAATTTAGGGATTTATATAGAACTGTTTAGAATCGATTTCTCAATCGATTTTATTTCACATCTGGGTTCACAAAATCGATTGTCCAATCGATTTTGTTACCGTTATTTGAGTGAAATGATAAGTTTCCGTTACAACTGCCATCAACGGCTAGTTTTTTTTTTTTAACAGTCGTAATGTAAATCGACTCCCAAATCTATTTCTTAATTGATCCTTCAATTTGATGAATCGATGTCCAAATCGATTTCCTTATCAGTTCAGAAACCTTCTCACAGCAGCAGCGATTTCCAAATCGACTTATTTTGGCTTAGAGTTTTAGAATTTGATACAATCGATTACCAAATTGATGCTCGGGTTTGAGGTTGGAAAACTTCTCAAATTTGTGGATGTCTGAAACAAATAATCGATTCTTTAAAAGATTTTCCAAATCTTCCATCAATTTCTCAATCAATTGGATTGATGTATACTCCAGCATTTTTGATATCTGAGATTTCCAAATCGATTATGAAATCGATTCTCGTGTTTTAGATTTTGACAAATAAGACACTGTGTATCACAAATCGATTATGCAATCGATTACCAAATTGATTATATTGAAGATATTGACCATACAGGGATTTCAATCGACTTCCAAATCGATTTCGTTTGGCTCAGAGTTTTCATTATTTTGACACAATCGATTACCTAATCGATGCTCGGGTTGGATTTTGGAAAATTTCTAACATCTGTGGATGTTTTGTAACAAATAGTCGATTATGGAATCGATTCTTTAAAAGTATTTTCCAACTCGTCCATCGATTTATCAATCAATTGTATTGATGAATACTCCAGCATTTTGACATCTGAGATTTGCTAAATCGATTATGAAATCGATTATAGTGTTTGTGACTTAGACAAATAAGACACTGTGTAGCATAAATCGATTATGCAATCGATTTTGTAATGCTGATTTTCTATTTTGTCACAGGATAATCGATGTCTCAATCGATTTGTCACAAGGATCATATTTCATTTTGATCCATAATACCAAGTTTCATTCTAATATAGAAGAAACTTTCCTTGGGTAAGGCTTTGGTAAATATATCAACTAATTGATCAGATGTATTAACATAATCAAGCATGATATTACCATTTTGGTATTGATCTCTAATGAAATGGTGTCTAATCTCTATATGCTTTGTTCTAGAGTGCATCACAGGATTCTTTATAGTATTTATAGCACTAGTGTTGTCACACATGATTGGCACAGTTCCAAGCTCAACACCAAAGTCAGAAACGTGTTGTTTCATCCATAAAATTTGTGCACAACAGCTTCCAACAACTACATATTCAGCCTCAGCTGTTGAAAGTGCAACACTATTTTGTTTCTTGCTATACCAAGATACAAGTGAATTCCCTAATAGATGGCAAGTACCAGATGTACTTTTTCTATCTAATTTGCAACCAGCAAAATCAGAATCAGAATAGCCAACTAGAGTACAAGTTGAGCCCTTAGGATACCACAAACCTAGATTTTTGGTTCCTAATAGAGTATTGAATATTCTTGTTTGACTGACTAAGATGGGATTCTTAGGATTGGCTTGGTATCTTGCACACTGCATACACTAAACATAATGTCAGGTCTACTAGCTGTAAGATACAATAAGTCCTATCATGCCTCTAAACATGGTATATCTACAGATTTTCCTCTTTTATCTCTATCTAATGACGAGCTTGACTTCATAGGTGTATCAATGGATTTAAACTTATCTGAGCCAAACTTCTTATAAAAGATCATTACAGTTATTTGGTTTGATTAGGAAAATACCATTCTTGCTTTGATTTGATTTGAATCCCAAGAAGTAAGTTAATTCTCCACTCATGGACATAACAAATCTTCCTATTCATTGTATTTTCAAATTCTTGCAAAGCTTACTGTTTGTTGATCCTAAAGATATGTCATCAAATAAATTTAACAAGCAGAATGTCTGTATCCCTTTGTCTTATAAAGAAGTGTCTTATCAACATTTCCTCTTAAAAACATTTTCTTGTATGAGAAAATTGCTGAGCTTTTCATACCAAGCTTTACGAGACTTGGTCAATCCATAGAGGGCTTTTGTTAGTTATTTGACATAAGGACTATTGAATTTGAAACAGGATGTGTCAAAATCAATGGAGATGAAAGATTGAACTGAAAACAACTTCCGCTTGGATGTATCCATTTAGAAAGGAACTGTTTATTAGGACTTATGTTGTATATTAGATTAAAGTCCGATTATGCAAGACCATAGCAGTCAACCAGGATTCTAATGGCTTCTAATCTAGCTACAGGGGCATAGGTTTCATCATAGTCAATGCCCTCCTCCTGGTTGTAACCTTTAGCCACTAGCCTAGCCTTATTCCTAGTTATTATCCCATTTTCATCCATTTTGTTTATAAACACCCATCTAGTTCCTATGACATGTTTGTCTTCTGGTTTAGGAACTAGAATCCACACTTTGTTTCTCTCAAACTGATTGAGCTCTTCTTGCATGGCAACTATCCAGTCATGGTCCATAAGAGCTTCCTTTATGTTTTTGGGTTCTACTTGAGAAACAAAGGTTGTAAAGTTACAAAATTGTCTGAGGGGTTTTCTAGTTGAAACCCCTTTTGAAATCTCTCCTATGATGTTGTCAATAGGATGGTTTTTGTTGAATCTCCATTCCTTAGGCAAGTCATCTTCCCTAATAGGTTCTATGTACTCAATGTCAGTTGGAGGCACTGTTTCATTTGGTTCTATTGGATCTGATTCTATACATTCATCAAGAGAATCATCTATACATTATAATAAAGCAAACATGATAAATTGGCAAGTTTGACACGTGTCAACAAACTAGAGTGTTAAGAAAATATAAGTCTCTATTAATAGAAATAATACGTGCTTATGCTTGAGAAGTTAATTGCCAATTAAAAAGTAAAAGGAATGAATTAAAAATAAAAAGTTTTTTTTTTTGTAAGAAAAGCATAAAACTTCTGTTACATCACGATCTTTGTCCACGATACATCCGTTGAGAATTTAATAGTCAATTAAAAAATTAAAATAAAATACAATACATCACGACTTGACAGTTTTTTCTATGTGTCCGTTAAGAAGTTAATGGCCAATTAAAAAATAAGAAAAATAAATTAAAAATAAAAGATTTTTTTAAGAAAAAAATAAAACTTCCATTACATGAGAAATGAATGACCAATTAAAAAATAAGAAAATAAATTAAAAATCTATACAATTTAATAAAGCAAAATGATAATATTTTTTTTATAATAAAATTAAATTTATGTTACACGACTTTGTACATGTCAGTTGAAAAGTTAGTGGCCAATTAAAAAAATAAAAGAATGAATTAAAAATAAAATACACTACACCACTACTTACTTTCACCATTGAGAATTTAGTGGTCAGTTAGAAAAGAAAAAGAATAACAGCAAAATACGTTCAATTACACCCACCACGACGAGACACTTTTTGAAATTGTTTTTTAAACACTACTTTAACGACCACCGCTTCAAATTAATTTATTTTATTTTATGAATTTTTTTAATTCCCTCATACTTTCTTTCTTAATTCCCATGCTCCGTAAACGGTATCTTTTCAATTCTCTCATTTTTTGTGTCTCCATTATAAATATCATTCATATTATCTCGGTATACACAATTCCTTTTTAAAATTTTTTTTACCAAAACTTTGTTATTCATCTTTATCCAATGTCAGTCTGAAACAAAAATCATAAAATCAGTTGCTTCAATTTCTTCATCAAAGTTTTTTGCTTCAATTTCTCCAAAAAATGAGTCATGAAATTTGATTGTTAGAGTTGTGCTACTGTGGTTTCTGTCTTGATCTCCTCAATGTCAACAAAAACTGTTATGCAATGGTAAATTTTTTTCATTCTGTCATTGTTATTTTATTTATAAAAAAAGATTACTATTTTGTTATGTATATATATTTTGTATTGTTTATATTTCTTAATTTTGTCTCAAAAAATTGTAAATTTGTATATGTATATTTCTATGCTCTTATATAACATTTGTCTTAATAATTCTGATTCTAAATTCACTCATAAATAGTCAACAAATTGTACATTTATATATTTATATTTCTATTCTCTTATACAAGATTTGTCTTAATAACTCCGATTTTAAATTCTCTCACAAATAGTTGATGTTCGTGCTAATAATTTTGATTTTAAGTTGTCTAATAGGCTTCTCAGCATAAATTCAATTAAATTTTCAGAATATTGAAGAGAAAAATAATAATTTATTTAAGAAAATAAAAAATTTATGTAGAAATTAAAGGAACAATTCATTTCATCGATTCATTGAAATTAGTGGTTTTTCAAAATTCAAACACTATTTTATCAAATTTAAAAACTACTATACAAGACTAACATGCAAATTTAAAGATAAAAAATACTCATAGTTTTTATGTGTATTGTAATTTTTTGTTTATAATAGGAAAATTATTTTTCTTTAGTATTTAGTGAGTAGTACTAAAATGAAATATATTTTGCCACTAAGCAAAATTTATATAAATTCTTAAATGTCATGTATTTCATATAAATAACATAGGTTGAATAATAAAAATAAAAATTCATTATTAAGTTACTTACTCATCTTTACATTTACTAATTTACTTATTTTATATATGTCCATGTCCATTATATTAAAAATTCTTATTTCATCTAATCTAATTATTTAATTTTTGATAATAATTATTGTTTTTATTTGTTTAAAATTAAAAGTATTGTTTTATAATAAGTTTTTTGGAAAGAAAAAAGATTATGTGTAGAATTCAAAAAGAAGACATCATCATTTGAGTAAGATTAAAGAGTAGTGTTAGAGTCATACTTTTTATCAATAACATTGAGCCTATAAGAAAGTAGTTTTAAAGTTAAGTTAAAATTAGATTTTTTTTAATTTTTTTTAAATCAATTTATTTTTTTTAAATCAATTTATTTTTTAATATCAATAAAATTTATGAAATTAGATATAATATTATATATATATATAATATAGTCATTTATTTATTAAAATCGTTGTTTCCGTGCGGACGCACGGGTTACAAACTAGTTAACTATAATAGGGGCACTGTTCAAGTTTTTAGAAAACATTTCATCAAATTTTACATGAACAGATTCCTCTATAGTTTTGGCTCTCTTATTGTAGATCCAATAGGCCTTACTAGATTGAGAATATCCCAGAAAAATTCCCTCATATGCCTTAGAGTCAAATTTCCCTAGATGCTCTTTTCCATTATTCAATACAAAGCACTTGCATCCAAAGACTCTAAAATAAGCAATACTTGGTTTTCTACCTTTGTATAGTTCATAGGGGGTTTTTCTAAGGATAGGCCTAATGACAACTCTATTCATCACATGAGCAGCTGTATTTATTGCATCAGCCCAAAAGTATTTAGGAAGCTTAGAGTCATTTATCATTGTCTAGCAAGTTCTTCTAGAGCTCTATTCTTCCTTTCTACAACTCCATTCTGTTGTGGAGTTCTTGGGGCTGAGTACATGTGGTGAATTCCATTTTGATCACAATAGTTATCAAAAGACTCATTTTGAAATTCTCCACCATGATCACTCTTAATGGAAACTATTTTCTGATTCTTCTCATTTTGAACTTGATTTGCAAATTTTTTGAAAATTGAGAAGGCATCACTTTTGTGAGACAGAAAATAGGTCCATGTGTATCTTGAGTAGTCATCAACTAACACATATCCATACATATTTCCTCCAAAGCTTTTTACTTGAGATGGACCAAACAGGTCCATATGGATTAATTGAAGAACTCTATCAATTTGTACTAAGTCTATTGGGGGAAAGGATGACTTAACTAACTTACTTTTCTCACAAGAGTCACATAACTTTTCTTTTGAAAAAATTCTGTTGGGAAGTCCTAGCACTAGTTGTTTACTAACTAGTTTGTTAAGATGACTAATGTGTATGTGTGCAATTCTTTTATGCCACAACCAGTCTTCATCAGACTTAGTTAATAAACAACAGATATCATTTACAGGTAAGGAATCAAAATCTATCATGTATATGTTGTTTACTCTTTTACCTACCAATTTCATGCCTTTATCTTCCCTATGCTCAAGTGTACAAGACTGAGAAGTAAAGTATACCTGGAATCCTTTGTCACACAATTGACTAATACTTAGCAAGTTGTGTTTCAAACCTTTGACATATAAAACGTCCTTGATAACTGCAGTTGATTTGCTTCCTATATCTCCAATGCCAAGGATTTGCTTCCTTTGACATATCCACCATTTTTTGAATTGAGAGACAAGAATTTTGATTTGTCTCCTGTCATGTGCTTGGAACATCCACTATCTAGGTACCATGAGTGCGTTTTGGATGTCAAGCACATCTGCAATACAGAATTTAACTTTGGTTTTAGGTACCCAATTTAAATTGGGTCCTTGAGGGTTAGTTTCAATCATAGGTTTCTTTATTTTCCAAATTTGTTTCCAACCCTTATTAGCAAGCTTTTTCAATTTACAATTGTAAGATATATGTCCCTTTTTACAACAGAAATGACATGTAAAAGCAGAGAATGAATTATGAGTTGGTTTAATGAAGATATCATGCATTTGCTTTGATTTAACAAATTTATGGTTCTGTTTAGCATTCATGTTTTGTCTATAACCAATTCCAGATTTTTCATAATGATTCCTTTGATTCCCAAGAAGAACATTTAGGTTGTTTTTACTACTAGCAAACTTAGCTAAATCAGATTTTAATGACACAACTTTTCTTTCAAGTTCAGTACAGCTAGTTTGTTTATCAAATGATTCTTTTTTCAAATGTTCATTCATATCTTCAAGCAACTTATGATCTTTCTTAATTGCTTCACACATCATGCATTGTTTTTCTAGCATTTTCTTAGTGTAAATCAATTGTTTAACTACCTTAACATGTTCAACATGCAATTCAATAAAAGCATCATGTAATTCATCATAAGATGGATTAGAGGTAGTACTTACTTCACTATCAGAATCTGAATCTGTATTGGCCATGAGACACAAATTAGCTTCTTCATCTTCTGAATCTTCAGATGAATCTTCCTCATTGTCATTCCAAGCTATGTAGGCTCTCTTTGTTGAAGGTTGTTGATCCTTGCCTTTAGCCTTCACAAGCTTGTTTTTGTTTTGCAGTTTAAAGCACTCAGATCTGAGGTGGCCTGTTTTCCCACATTCATAGCAAGTTATGACTTTGCTATCATTGGTATCGCTCTTACTGAAGCCTTTTGTCTTTGAATTTGGTGGTTTTCTTGATTGGCTTCCTTTCTTTTTCAGAAACTTTTTGAATTTTCTGACCAACATACCTTTCTTAGGATCTTCATCAGATTCACTTTCTGAATCATCAGTATCTGGTTCAGATTTCTCTTTGTGAGTTTGAGCCTTTAGTGAAAGTCCTTTTATTTTCCTATTAGATTGTTCTGACTCATCTAATCTGTGCATTTCCATCTCATGCTCCCTGAGCTTTCCAAATAGTGTGGCAATAGTCATGTTTGCAAGGTCCTTTGATTCAGCAATGGCAGTGATCTTGGGTTGCCATTCTCTTGTCAAGCACCTCATTACTTTTCCTATTTGTTGCTCATTGTCCATAATTTTTCCTAGAGCATGTAGATTGTTGATGATGTGAGTGAATCTTGTCTGCAAGTCATTGATTGACTCATCCTTCTTCATGTTGAAAAGTTCATACTCATGCATTAGAGTATTTGTTCTGGCCCTTTTGACATCTGTAGTGCCTTCATGAGTTTCCTGAAGTATGTCCCACATCTCCTTTGCAGTTTTGCAGTTTGATACCCTGAAAAATTCATCAGCACTCAAGGCAGAGGTTATAATATTCTTGGCCTTTGCATTATAGCCAACTTTCTTTTTGTCATCATCAGACCAATCAACTATTGGTTTGATGATGATGGATGATCCCTCAGTGCCTGCAAGTTTAGGCACATAGGGACCATTTTCCACTGCCTCTAAGATGTCAAGCCCACATGCCTCTAGAAAGATGAGCATCCTCTCTTTCCAGTACATGTATGCTGACCCATTAAAGGCAGGGGGTTTGGTTAAAGATGCCCCTTCACCGAGAAAATCAATAGAAGTCATTTTCTTTTTGAGAACTAGTCTAAAAGATCAGGCTCTTGATGCCAATTGTTAGTTATATGGCTTATATCCTTAGGAAATTTTATACAATATTATCAACAAGATTATCTAATTCTTTCCTAAGTGATGAATTAATATCAAAACCAACTTGTTTAATATTAATTCCTATTTTAACATCAAAAGATTCAAACAGTTTGTTTACAACAGAATTTCACAATCACATGCAAGATCAATATAAAAGATAAAGAGAGAGAGGAAATAGTGCACCAGGGATTTTTATACTGGTTCGGCTATCATTTTTGATAACCTACATCCAGTCCTGAAATCTACAACAGATTTCAGCCTTTCACTAGAATGATTTGAGAAATGTTTTTACAGACTTTCCAGCGTCACAACCTATCCATCCAACTCACAATCACTTCTATCACAATACCAACCTATCCCTAAGATTTACTCGTCAAACTCTAGCGAGATCAAGCTGAGGTTTCTTTTAGATGACCACAAGTATCCTAAAAGATAACCACCAGTGTACACTACTGAATTTCCAAAACTTCAATTACAGAAAATGTTCTTTCACAAAGAATTAAAGAATACTAAGAAAATTTGACTCAATCACAATGTAAGATCTCACACAAAAGTATTAGGCCAATGAGTATTTGTGTGTTGTAACAATTTTTTCTCTCAATGTGTTTTTCAGTCTTTAGTGTTTATGAAAAAGTGTTATTATTGTTATTCAAAAGTTATGAAAAAATTGTGATTGATTCAATTTATATATTTTCAGAAAAACAACATATAAATCAATTTCGTAATCGATTTTATTAAAGTTTAAAACCAGCTTAATCGATTACCTAATCGATTATCGCGTGTCTTGTTTTTTTTGAATCTTGAAAATATAAGAACTAATCGATTTACTAATCGATTCTTTTAATGCAATTATCAGAGACTGATACTTAGTTTGTATCAGAATCGATTGACTAATCGATTATATATGTTTTGTTCAAACAACGAGATCAAAACAATCGATTACTCGGTCGACGCATATTCATTGACATAATCGATTTGGCAATGGGCTGAATTCTCCCTGTAACTCAGACATTTTACTTTAATCGATTCGTCAACCGATTGTGCTGGTCACAGTGACTCAGATATTTACTTCAATCGATTTGCCAATCGATTGTGCTGGTGACAATGACTCAGACATTTACCCCAATCGATTTTCCAATCGATTTGGCTTGTTACAAGACCTCAGCTATTTGGTCAAAATCAATGTGCCAATCGATTATTCAATGTGTTTCTGATAAATGATTAACTAGTTCATTCTTTCAATCGATTGATGCAAAGCTTGCACCTCAGGAAACATTTATCAATCGATTATCTAATCGATTAGTACATTGCTTGCAACTTAGAAAATTTATTTCAATTGATTGTCCAATCGTTTTGGTTGATCACAGAACACATGTCTGATGAAAAAGTATTTTCATAATCGATTTGCCAATCGATTGTTCAGTATGAGTTTGGTTCTGTGAATCACAAAATCGATTACTCAATTGATGTGCAAATCGATTGTCCAATTGATTTGTTTAAACACAGAACACAGGTTTTGATAAAACCTTTAAGTAATCGATTTCCCAATCAATTAACTTAGTGAAACCTTCATTCTGCGAGTCTGACAATCGATTGTTCAATTGATTTATTACTTAATTGATTAAAACTCATTTTATAATTTCATTGGCAAATACTATATGAGAACTCATTATGATTAAGTCTCCCTAATTGACCCTATTAACACTAGACACTCTTGTACATCAGTCTTCAAGCCTTGTAGGACATCATCCATCTTTGCTTGATTGCTTGAGTTCCAAGTTTTGTCCAAGTGTGTAGTGTTTGATTATTTGCCTGAAATGTTTCTCAATTCAAATCATTAGATCAATCAAATAATGCATATACATTGTATGTTTGGAAATTAAATAAAAAACATGATCAGGGAAGCACATGTCTCACAAACTCCCCTTTTTTGATTTAACGACAAACACACAATTTTAACCTTGAGATTATAATTTTATAATAATGACTATTATTTAGAATCTCCCCCTGAATTTTAGAATTCATGATTCATTTCAACAGCATAAGCACAAGCTATTCACATTCATTCAAATTTATTTAAAATCAGAGTATTAGAGCTTATTAAAATTTGTTATCAGAGTACACTTAACATAATCATAATAGTTCAGAGCACAACACATGAATTTGATATGTCAGAGTACATTATTAGATATCATAGCAACATGCCCACAATTAATCAAGTCAGAATTGCCAATCAGAGCAATAGCACAAGTAGTTAAATTTGATACCAATCTCCCACTTTTGTCATTGAATTCAAAAAGATATACAAGAGAGAATGATTAATCAAAAAGCTATTATAAGATATGTACAAAAACATTACAAAGCAACATAGATAACAAAATCCTAAACAACTAATCTAGGGCTGCTCCTCATTATCACCAATGGGAGAGGGAAAGACTGCTGTATTAGTCTCAGCAAGTGTCTCCTCACCATGAGGTTCAGTACTTTCTAGGTTGGTAGGATTTGGTTCTTCAGTTGCTTGCTTGCCAATTTCAACAATGTCTTCAAAAGACATTTTGAGACCCAAGTGTTCTTGGACGGCAGCAACATCTTGAACCACTGAGTTTAAGGTTGGTTGGAGTTCCTTAAGAGAGGCTTCCACCCTAGCATTGTGAGTAGCCTGGGACTCCATCAGTTCCAACAACTTAGCCAAAACCTCAGACTAGGTTTCAGCTGGCTCAGCACTTGGTTGCTCAGCACTTGGTTGTGCCCTTGTCCAACTACCATTTATCCTTTTCAACTGCATTTGGTTGACAGTTGATTCCCCAAAAATCAGAGTGGTTTTGATAGATTCTTCATTGACAACTGAGATTTTAAAGTGTCTCAGAATCCTTGTGATAAGTTGAGGGTAGGGAAGCATTTGTTTACCATGTGCTGACTCTAACATGTTAGCCAGCACAATCCAAGCCCAGCTCATCTTTAGTTCCTTGTAAAGGCCCCAAAGAAGAGTGATATCAAGCCTTTGAATCACAACATGATTCCCTGATCTAGGTACTAACATCCTAGTTAGCACATACATCAGCAATTTGTGCTGAATCTTCATTTTACCAATGGGAAGAGAGATGCCTTCCACAAATCCTTCAACCATGAGGTCTTGTATTGCTGTGTGTCTGTCCACTGATGTTTCCCAAGCATCATCAGTAGAGTCAGGATTGGTCCTGCCATTCACAGCTTCTCCATAAAATGGTAGTCCTGACAGCCTTGAAAAATTCTCTAAAAGTCATTGAGATCTTATTTCCTTTCACTTCAGACTCAAATCCAAAAGCTGTGAGTGTGAAGTTGGAGTAGAAAACTCTAATGAGCCTTGGATAGATTTCTAGAGAGCAGGATAGAAAATCTACCAAACCATGAAATTTTAAATGGTTTTGGAATGTAAAACCAATTGAATCAAAATAGGCAAAATCTAGAGTTCTTGCCTCATGGATTTTCCTTTTTAAGAAAGAAGGTGGGAGAGCAACTTCTTCAACAGGTTTCCTTATTTGAGTGAAATGAAAGGTATCCGTTACAACTGTAAGACACCATCGAATGAATAAATGTGATTATTATAGCATGAACAA
>PGTU02015078.1:5000-11082 GCA_002896215.2 Cicer echinospermum | reverse complement strand
CGCCATCGTTCAGCGCGTTCCATATTTGCGCAGCCGTCGGGAAAGGTTTTCACGCGTCATGAACATCGGTGCCATGGTGTTAGAGGGTTGCAACACCGCTCGTACATACAAAAGGTCTTAGTAGCCTGATGCTTGTGCGTGACATCGAAAGTGCTGGCACGCCCCATATAAAATAAAAAAAAGAAAAAGAAAAATCGGCAAATCGACCGTTCACTTAGCGTACTGAAATCTCTCGCGAATTCTAACCGGCGCTATCTTGCTGCTGGATATTTTGATCAAATAGAACAGGAAAGAGGAGGATTTCTAGGAAAAGGCATAGACACTCGATCTTACTTCAACAGCAGTAACTTCACCACCTGAAGGAAGATGAGTACTTTTTTCGGGAAATAAGTTTAACTAACTCATCCTTAGTTTGGAGGCTTAGCTGAAGTTAAGCTCTTTGATTTGAGGATTGGGTAAGAGATGGACTTGACAGACTTCGAGCACTTCCGGGTAAACACAATATTCCCCTAGGTCTATAGACCACCATCAAACTCATTAGACCAATAGAAGACTTAGACATTTATTCTTTTTTATTTTACAGGTACAAAGCAAGAACCAAAAAGCAATTGAAGCGATCAAGCAAGATAAAACCGGAAAAGGTTCTAGATCTCCTGGAAAAATAGGGAAACATAGCCTACTTACTTGGCCTACTCAAGAGCCAGACAAAGAAGAAAAAGCAAGAGGTTGATGTGAGACAGCAGAACGTCAGCTCACCCAAGGAAGGACGAAGGAAGAGCTTTGGAAATCCTCATCAAGTGAGACAGAAAGGGCAGCTACTTAAATTAGAAAGGAATTGAACTATGAGTTCGATCCATTAGGTTCTTCGATTTATTCGGTAAATTTAATTATTGGGGAGAAAATAGTGACTTCCGCCATAGCTTGCCTCAGGTGGAATGGAATTCTTAAGTCTTAGACCATCCTTCAAGAAGCACTGTAGCCTCACCACTTCCTACGCATTTCGTCGGTAAAAAGACCAGGTCCCAGGTCCCATTCCACATCTCCGGTACCTATCTTATGGTCTAATTTCACCTCGCAACGAAGGGCGCACTTTTCTTATCATAATTACAGGATCACCTCGTATTTAGTACTTCTATGATATCGAAATCCGGGTTAAACTACGGTTCACCCACTTCTGGCTCATCAAACTGGGGCAGATCACTCATCTTCGTTTTATTCTCCCCACCCTAAAGCATAGGAAACTACGTCAATCAGAGGTTTGTTAGCCCTGTCCCATGATAGGTTGGTTGATGCGGTTCTTCGCCGGATACCCATGGATGGGACCTCGAACCGCAAGGGCAGAGAAGTAAGTTTAACTTGTTTAAAACTTAACTATAGACTGGCTTTCTTAGCCATAACTCTATCTCTGAGAGTAGTGCTATGAGGAGGGCTCTTTGCTTTCTTTCGTCATCGAGGAAATACTCTTTCGCTCCTCAAACTAATGATAAAGAAGAGGTTTTTAAAGTCAATTGCTACTGATTACCGCCTCGTCTATGAAATCGCATTTTATCTCTGTGTGGCTACAGTAAGAAAGATTCCTATGCGTCCGCAGCTAATGAATCTGATGGATGCCATTTATTCTGTCTTGTTGTAATGCTAGCGAAAGGCTTTAAACGAATCCCTGACTTAAGGGAATGGAATAAACAACTGGCTTTCTTCTCCTCTCCTAGTGCAATCATTCTGCACAAGACAATCCTGATTTTCATTCCGAAAACCTGACACCAGCTGTTTCTTCTGGGCAATGTCCCTGAGACTGATGATGAGTGCCAGACTTCCTTCTGAACTATGATTAAAGACGCGTCTAGTGGCCTTAAGCTCCAACCAAGTTAGGGACCCCTTACCACCGGCTGAAAAGTGCCCCGGGCTAGGTGGTGTTTGATAAGTAAGTAATGCCGAGTTTCAAGTGATACTGCTCTTTGCCATTAGAGCACTCTTGTGGAAAGATATTGGTTGGAAGAATGTCAGGTCGTAGAAGATACAACTGATCTTATATTGATATTGATCTTTTACGAATGGATCCCGGTTGTTCTAGTAGGTGCGTACTTTTTGTTTTTTTTGATTGTTCTTATTCCTTTCATTTTTCATTATCGGGTTCTTGAACAGTTCAACACTCCTTCAATGGAAAGAAGAAGGGCGATGCAGCGCGCTTAGCTACTGCTATAAGCAACCATAAGCTTTGACTTAGATAAAATCATTTTAAGCTCGAAGTAATCTCTTTTCGGGAAGGGGATCGAGCAGCTTCTAGAAACTATACGATAAAGCAAAGTTTAAAATCCCTACTATTACTTGGAAACGATCTCTATATAGAAGATCCCTCTAGATCCCATTAGCTTATTTTGTGTGGTTAAGCTGTGTCTTTGAAAAAGTCAACTGAGTTAGGGGCTATCTTTCTCTCCTGTTTAAGAAAGATAGCTGCCAGAAAGACGAGACAGAAGCAATAGCCTTCGATTAGTCGGTGGGGACGGGGAGAACTCTTACGTTCTCCTAACCGTGCTAGTGGACAAGCAAATGACAATCGTAAAAAAAAAAAAAAGAAGTCTGAGAGAAGAAAAGGAAGTCAGGGAATGAGCTGGTGCTATAGCCAGAATCGCTTGTTTACAGGAATAGGTTGCATAAGTATACTACCCAGTGGAGTCATAAGTTTGTAGATCTTCAATGGCTTAATCCGTTGTTCAAATAAGCAGCTGCTTGGGCTTACCTTATTACCTTAGTTCCTTATCTTTAGCTTTGAGAGATGGGAATATAATTCACAGTAAAAAAGAATAGCGCTAATTAGTTAATGCCTGGGGAATGCCCCAAAGCCCTATTACTACTCCTTTCGAACTTCTAGCAATAGCAAACTCGCCCACAAAGTGGTCAATTCTTTTGTTTAAATGTGAAGCTTGGCTTAGGCAAAGCAAAGAGAAGAAAATGAGTCCTGTTCCGAGTCATGTCCTAAGAGAGGTGGGGTCTTACAATTGGCTAAGGTGCCCAATTCCTACTTCTATTGGTCTCTCCATTCCAGACTTTATAGTCAGAGAGGCTTTCCATACCCATTGAACTGAGCATTCATATCTTGGGGAAATTCCATTATGTGAGACTAAAACTCTGAGCATCCTTCTTTCTAAAAGGATCTCAATGGCATGACAAAAGCATCAAAAGATAAAACTTTTTCTGGAATATAATTATAACATATTTTATCAATAATGGTTGACCCTACCCGGGAATCAGCTGAGCCCTTTTCTTAGGAAAACCTCAGTCTCGAAACGCCTTGTTCACATTCCTTTAATCTTTTTCATTAATTTACTTGCATGGGCGGATAAAGGGGGAAGCTTCAAAGCGGTAGCATGTGGAATAGCAGAAGCTGATAGCATTATGTCTCTCTAAAATCCCTTTCATATTATGACCTGTCTGTCAAAAGAGAGATTCAAGCAGGGCAGTTCAATTAAGGTATAGAGAAAGCTCCAAGCAGCTACCATTGATCAACCTGATTCAGGCACATCAATCAAAGATCTTGCTTACCTCTCCCACATGGATAGAAAGAGCTTGATCGGGACTTGCTAAACGACGGTTAGTAGAGTCCTACTTATGTACGTGTCTCTAGCTTTATCGGGCTTATCTCAATACGGACTAGCTTTCGACTTCTCATCTCAGATTTCGCCTTGAGAGCACATAACATCTAGCGTGTCAAGCGCACATCTTTCTCTTTCTAAAAGAAAACGCCTATCGAGGTCCAAAAGGTCTGTTTATCTGGGGCGTACGTTGTTTGAAAAAAAACATTTCCCTTGATTGAAGACGGAATAGGTCACTCAAACTACATTCCAGTCAAGAAAAAAACTGGAAATATTGCTTTACCCAGCAAAGGGGGTCTCAGGATATGGGAGGTTGCTTTCTACCTTATTAAAAGGGACATACCCTAGTCATACCTATCCATCCTATAAAGAGCTATTAGACCAGACATCACATCAATCATTGTTTTTGAGTAGTGTACTCGTTAGTTGAATGGTAAAAGATGTGGATTCGATTCATCGACTTGGAAACATCAGCTAGGTAGCATCTAAAAGCATAAGAGGCTCCTAACTAGGTACGGAGTCTCTCTATCTATCAGATCTATATGTATGAAGCCTGGCATTAGATTCACAAACTCAGATTCGGCTAAAAAAGATCTCAAATCTCTTTAAAGGTTAAGAAGATTAAGACTTTAGGCTCGATTCCGTGCCAAGTATAAACGAGCCTTTTTCTTTTCAAACTTTCTTCGAAAGGCGGTTGAGCTGCCTAACCGGAACTCTTCAACGAAGGGTGTAGACCAAAGCAAAGGACGTCAACCTTGTGCCCCCGTCTGACTTAGAACGAGAATATGATCTGTACAAAAGGCTTTTGAGCTGAAAAATGGTAGCGGTGAGCCCTTCGTTAGATGCCTAAGCTAAAGCTGTTGCCTTTAATGCCTTAACTCGATGGAATGAAACTCTAATTAGAATAGGTAAGGTAAGTAAAGTAAGGTCAACCGGGTATCGTAAATCGTAACCATAGCCCATAGAAAATTTATTTTTCAACCTAATGCCGCTACTTTTATCTGTATCTGTCTTTTCTGGGGCTGCGGGGAACCAAGACTAAGTAGCCTTAAAAGTTACGTTCCTGGAAGGTACCATGTCGATACGTGCGTTATACCCCATTGTTTTTTATTTCGAATCTAGAATCGCTGGTCTTTCTCCTTAGAGAGTGGAAGAAGCTTTTTTACCTTAACCCCTTCCATTGAATGGATTGACTTATGTTACTAAGAAGGATCTTTTGTATAGCTTTGAGCTGGTCTAAGCCTGATTGAGAGTTAGATTCTATCCCGTTGTTGAAAGGTTAAGGTACTTTTTTCCTGCTCTGACGAGACCCTGTATAGAGGAAGTGAAAACTCGCTCGACCACCGGAGAGGAAGGAATGGAACTTTAATCAAACACGAAAGGAGGATTCATTTACTTATATTTTGCCCTATCCACAGGAGATCGAGACTGGTATTAGTTACTTTACCGAGGCGAGGAAGGGAAGATAATGACATTGAGAAAAGAACCTCTTCGTAAAGAAAGACTGACTTAGAGCTTAGAGACGATGCACCAAAGAAAGGTAAAGGTCAGACTCCTAATTCTAAGCAGCCTCCGATTCTTGCAACTCTCACATTAATTTTACTTTTTTTTTTCGCTTTCACTAAGGGACAGAGTCTGTCTTTACAGCACAGTAGGGAGATCAAATTAATGTACTAGAGAGGAAAGCAAGCCAAGAGCTCTGACTTGAGGCGAAGAAACTAAGCTCACTTTCCGCGCCAAAGAGAATCCACTCGTTTATCTAGTAGGGAGAGAGATACAGTCGGGTTGACAACTTGATAAGTGGTGCCAGGATTTCCCCAGGTGGAGGGCATCCAGGAATCTTACTTCGAGTTTCGGTTGAATTGAAAAACCCCGCTATAATAATAAAAATGTCTCTTCTTGTTTTGTTTTCATCGGCTAAGGGGCTCTTATTATTAACCAGAACAAGACTTGGCTTATACATTTTGCGAAGGAAAAAAAAAGCTAGCTTTTCTAGGGCCAAAAGGGGGAGCTTGCCTAGTTTCTACTAAGGAGTATAGCATCGAATCCGCTGCTGTGGTGGTGAAAGAAATAGTTGGTTTGTTTGACTCTCTGATTTGAGTAGTTGGCGATCTAAGTAGTTGAGGGGGCTATCTTCGAGTATCTACTGAGGTTAATTATTCCTTGAGTTACTGCAGTTTCTTGAATCCTTACCCCCCTTTATCTTTTATGGGCGAGTAAGTAATCTAGAAGGCCTAGCTAGATCGCTAGTGTAAGAAGTCTGTAATTTTGAATCACATGGGTTGAGGCGTGGAAATGTCCTGGTGTGGAGTGCCAATTGAATGCCAATGGCATGGATGAGTTAACTCGATGCTATAAGGCTGCCGTATAAGTAGAGCCTTTCAAAGAATTGTTGAAGTGCCGGGCATCTACGTAGGACCTGTTGCGAAGTCTTCCCAACCATAAAAGCCAAACAGTGCAGCTCCTACCTAGTAACGTTATATATGTTAGTC
>PGTU02015072.1:0-23268 GCA_002896215.2 Cicer echinospermum | reverse complement strand
TGAATTTCTTCTTCCTCATTTTCCCCCTCATATCCCAAATCATCAACTCATCAAAATATATGCATACTGATTTTCTACAACTCTATAGGTCCTTAGATTAGAACACTCTATTAGCGTTAGAAATCGGCTTGAAATACCTAAGAAGATGCTTTGTCTAATTTTACATCAAATTCTTCCAAGAACATCTTTGTTGTTCAAAAGATAACAATAAACGTCCAAAAACTGTGAAAGTAAGAAATGTTTGGTTTTCGTTTTTCAGATTTCATATGGGGTTTTGTTGATGATTTTTCTTTATGGATACACAGATTTAAAATGTAACAAGAAGTGTTAACAGCTTCAGCCCAGAAATATCTTTTAACATTAGATTCTTCCAAGATTGTTCTGTCATTTCTGTAATGTTCTATTTTCGTTCAACAACTCCATTTTGTTTTGGAGTTTATGCACACGATAGATTATGAGAATGTTCAAGTTCATCAAAGAGGTTTTAAAAGAGCATTTATGAATTCTCCTCCATGATTCATTTCACAAAACAAAGACTGTTGGATCTTTTCATTTTGGTAACTTTTTGCAAAAGTTTAAATGCATCAAATCATCATCTTTTGTTTAAAATAATAGCTAAGTATATCTTAGAAATCATCACAATACAAACCTATTTCGCTCTTCCTCAATATCCATGTGAAGCAATTCAAGAGTTATGTTTGTAGTTACAAAATTGAGATGGGTAATCCTCTAATAAGACTCTAGGTTTTGAGATTTTTGTAAATATTGTCCATACTTATATGTCGCCTTTTATGCCATATCCATTTATCGTTATTGATTGACGTAAAACAGGATTCATCAGGTAGTTCTTCAAGATATAGGACATAAAATCTTTTCTTTCTATTTCCAAAAAAAAAATAATTTCTCCAGTTCAATTTTTCTGATTCCACAACTCTTGTTTGAAGATTAACTTCAAAACCATTGTTACATAGCTGACTTATCTTAGAAATTGTGATTCAAACCTTCACATATTGAACATCAGTTATTGAGCAGAGTTTGTCTTATCATCATAGTTCATTTACCTTTATGTTGAGCTTGATTGTTATTTCCAAAAGTAAATTGATCCTTCATCTTTCTTGATGAATATAATGAAACAATTTTATCTCTTGTCATTGTCTTGAACAGCCACTGTCAGAACAAGGCTTCTCATTTACATTTGAAAATCCAACCCTACAATAAGATGTTATTCTCAACCTTAGTACCCATTATTGTCATATGTCCTTGAGAGTTAGTTTAATAATGTTTTTTCTCTTAAGATAGCACATTGATTTTCATGACCAAATTTGAGACAATATAACATTTAATTGTTGATCTTGGGAATTGATTTTGTAATATGGGTTTAAAAAGGTTTTAATTTGATTTTGAATAGTTCAGATCGTCTCCTTTTTTCCAGATTTTCTTGAGAAAGTTTTGCTTTTTGCTTCAAAACATTTTCCGTTTTGAAAACAACATGGAGAAACGTTCTTCTTTTTGCAGATTTTTCAAAACAGTTCACTTTAATGCCAGAAGATATTTCCTTTAAAAAATATTTTGCCGTTAATCTTTTCATCCTTTATTTTTGGAACAAAATTTTTCATAAATTTTTGTTTTGTGAGTTTCATTGAAACAGACCAGCTTTAATCAAAGATTCTTACTTGAGATCCCATAATTTTTTGAAAATTTTTAGTAGCTTTAATAAAATTTAACAAGTAATTTTTAAGAACTTCATTTTTAGTTTAAAGGAGAATGTTCTCTATTTTCATTGCAGAACGTTCTTGACCTTTTTGACTTTCAAAATTTGTTGTTGTGTTTCTTTTAGTTCTTGAATGATATTGTTGAAGATATTATTCATAGCTTGATATTTTTCTTTTTCTTCATTTTCTTTGTGAAATTGTTCCTCTAAGGAACTGCATTTTTTAATAAGAAGTTTTGAATCATTTACAAGTTATCTAATTTTTTTCCCATTTGTTCATATAAATAGTAAAGTTCAGAATTTGTTACCTGATATTCTTCTGTCTTTGCCATCAAGCATAATGTTGGCTTCCTCACCTTTTTTTTGTTTTTGACTCTTCTGAATCATCCCACGTGGCCATCAATTGATTTCTTTTTGAAAGGAAATCGTTTAGGTGGTTTTTTGTTTAAAGGACATTCTGCTTGTAATGTCCTAATTTATTGCATTCAAAGCATGTGACTTGGCTTTTGTCCACTTCTGTTTTGGGATTTTTGTTTGAAATCCCTTTTTGATTTGATTTATTCTTCTCATCATTCTCTGTATCCTTCTGGTGAGAAGAGCAATTTCTTCATCAACATCTTCTTGTTTAGTTTCTTCTAGTTCTTCCTTTGTTTGTATTGTGATACTTTCTTGAGATGCCTTTATAACTATTTCCTTTCCTTTCTTGATTGGTTTGTCTTCTTGCAGCAATACTTCATGTGCTCTTAAAGTTCAAATTAATTCTTCCAGGGGAAGTGATTCAAGGTTCTTGGTCTGGCTTATAGCTGTTACCATTGGTCTCCATATGATTGGAAGACATCTCATAATTTTTCTTACTCTTTCTTGTACTGACTAGGCTTTGCCAAGAGAACGTATTTCATTCATTATTGTTGTGAACCTTGAGTACATTTCATCAATAGTTTCTTCTTCTTGCATTTCGAACGGTTCAAATTTTCTTATATTCAATGTTTACTCTTCTTTCTTTGACATAGCTTGTTCTTTCATGATGAGTTTGTAGTGTATCCCATACTTTTTTAGCAGTTGCGCATTCATCAACTCTTTCACTTTCTTCCCTGCTCAAAGCACATGATAAGAATAATTGAATTTTAGAGTTTAGAAGTACCTTAGTTTTATCATCAGCTATCCAATCTGCTTCTTTCTTCGCATCAGAGGTTGAATCATTTTGATAAAACTCTTAGTATGAAATCTCCATTTGTAATGATGCGCCACATTCCTGTATCTTGAGATTTCAAAAATAGTTGCGTCTTATTCTTCTTGAAATAATAATCAGATCTATCAAAGTAAGGTGGTCTATTTGAAGATCCTCCTTCAAAAATGTATTTTGCTTTCGACGTCTTTTCTCTAGCACTTGTTAGGTGTTTTAATCTTTTTAGAGATCGT
Source organism: Cicer echinospermum (assembly GCA_002896215.2). NCBI lineage: Eukaryota > Viridiplantae > Streptophyta > Magnoliopsida > Fabales > Fabaceae > Cicer > Cicer echinospermum. The sequence continues at coordinate 20,138 of PGTU02015072.1, read as the reverse complement.
GATTTGATGCCAATTGAAGTAGCAATGTCGATTTACAAGGAATGGGGGTTTGAATTGTAAAATCTTCCTATTTTAAAATTCCTGAAAAAACTTAAGAAAGATTGATGATCAATCTGGAGGTTCAATCCTGATCATTTTGGATGACTTCTTGATTAATCTGGATGTTTCGTACAATTCTAGATTGTTTAACTCTCTTGACAGTTAAGCTAGAGAAGGTTCAAGCTTATTTTAACTTGTTTGATTCATGACCTTTTCTCTTTGTGATTCAAATGGTTTCTTTGATTAGAATGGATCCTATTTGATCTTTGTCAAGTACTGAAACATTAGAGTGAAATTCAGAGGCATAATCTTCTTTGAGCCAATGGAGATTGATTGATCTTGAGGGTGTGGTGATCAGTCTTGATCCTAGAGAACATTCTCCGTTTTATAGATTTTGTCCATAATGTTCTCCTTTCTTTACCTGTTCATTTTTTATACGACTTCTTTGCTTTGCTTGATTCCTATCACGGGTCAACACGATTTACTAAAAGAAAAAGCGGGAATCGTAAACGTACCGCCTATCACAGACCAGTACTATTTACTAGGTGCCACCTATCACGGGTCAGCACAATTCACCAAAAATGTAAATCGTAAATGTACCACCTATCACGGGTCAGTACAGTTTACCATGGTGTCACCTATCACGGGTCAACGCGATTTTCTAAATAGTAATTCGTAAACGTACTACCTATCACGGGTCAGTACAGTTTACCAAGGTGTCACCTATCACGGGTCAACACGAATTACTAAATAGTAAATCGTAAACGTACAACCTATCACGGGTCAATACAGTTTACCAAGGTGTCACCTATCACGGGTCGACACAATTTACCAAATGAAATGCATGAGCATACACAGACTCCATTCACAACAATCGTTAAGCAAATGCAGATATTAAAAGATTCCCCATTTTTAATACCCATTTAACTTAAAAGACTTTCAAATAACATTAATTAAATAAGTCATTAAGAGATTCCCCGTTCTTAATACCGGCGATTTAACTTAATGATTTTCAAAACAAAACGTTAAGCAAACAGTCATATTAAGAGATTCCCCATTCTTAATATACTTTTGACTTAAACGGTTTCTCGCAAAACATTCAGTAAACGAGTCATTAAGAGATTCCCCATTCTTAATACTCATTTACCAAAACGATTTTCAAAAACGATAGTTAAGTAACCGAGACATTAAGAGATTCCCCATTCTCAACACCCAGTTAACTTAAGCATTTTCCTCAAATACACATTAAGCAAACCGAGGTATTAAAAGATTCCCCATTTTTAATACTCGTTTAACTCTAATGGTTTTCAGATTCCACATAAACAAATTCAAACATACTTTCAAATTCAAACCATAATTCACAACAACCACACCAATTAACAAACATCAAGTACGAACACACCAAATACAACGAACACAAATTACGCAACATAACACCCAGATACATCCAATTTCATTTACCACGAAACATTCATCACTATAAACAAAACCTAACTCTAAGGTTTTTACCCATAACACACTAGTTTCGTTTCTCCCCAAATCGATACATTTAACCCTAACAAATTCCTTCCCACACGACTACAGATAAGTCCCTAATGCAAGCTAGAAGTTTGGAAGGAGCCCTTACCTCAACGTTAGCTTTATCGTGCGTTTCCGGTACCGCGAGAAATTCCGGTAAAATCTCCGCTCGCAACGCCGCTTCCAAATTAGTGCACTAGCACCGTAGCACGGAGGTGAGCAACTTTCCCTTCTATCTCTTCGAGAAATGAGGTTTGGATCTAGAAGAAACGGAGGGGTTTGTGTTTGGATCTCAAACCGTTTTTCTTCGTTTTCGAATCAAAGAGGAAGAGTGGAGTTGCGAAAACCTTGATCTAACTCACACCCGACCTTGGGTCACTAGCTTGAAGAAAAGGAAGCAACGAAAACAAGAAATGGAGAAGGATGGAATTTTGGTTTTCTTGCGTGATGTTCAGAGGGAGGAGATGGAAATTTGGGAATTTCCTTCCTTTCTTTTTCTTTCCTTTGCTTTTCCTTTCTTCCTTTTTCCTTCCTTCCTTTATATACTATTTTTCTTTTCCTTTTCCTTCCTTCTAGTTTTCCTTTCTTTTTCCCTCCAAGCAAACATACATATAAATAATAAATATAACTTAACAAATATCTCAAAATCTAGATATTTATTAAATTACCGTTTCACCCGAAACGCCTTAAATTCTCCATAAAGGATTTCCGCAGTTAAATTCAATTTATTTATCGACGAGAAATTCTAATTGGCATCGAAATATCTTTTTGATTATAAAACTCCAAAATATTATTAACTTTGGCTTAAAAGCCTCCGAGCCAAAATCCAAAATATACCAAAAATACATAAAAAGGTACTTTAAAATTATGGGTCTTACAACACGCATATAGCGTCTTTTTGCTATTGTAGGATTTCGTAAGTGTGGAGGAACTTGAGCAAGATTTGGAGGAGGGCATGTATAGAGAGGTGGAAGGACAGTGGACATAGGATTTGGGTTAATGGGATTAGGGTTTGTTTCTTGGAAAGATGAAAGATAGTTTGAAAATGTGGTATCAGAAGAAGTTGTTGGTGGAATTGGTCTTGGTGGTGTAGACGGTGAACGACTTATAGAGGTTGAAGATGGTGAAGCTGATGATGGTGAGTAGGGATATGCGTTTTTGCGTGCCGATGTTTTAGTGTGCGCCATTTTTGTGTTCTGAGAAGGACTTTTTGAGAAAGCAGAGTTAAGGGAAAAGATGAAGGGTTTGTTTCAGTTGTTGTTTTTCAGATGATGAAGAATTTGAAGTGGTTCAGTTGTCAATCAAAATTTTGATTTTGAAGAGAAAAAACAATTATTATTTGAACCTTGAGAAGGAGAAGAAATTTTCGGGGTGGGAAGTCTTAGACAGCCTGTCAGTGCCCTTTTGCAGACAAGGAGATACATGCATTAAATGTCAAGATTTGTTTTTTCTTTGCAAGAGAGAAAGTGATGACGCATGGGAGAATGTTGGTTGAAAAACGGAGACTGATGCCTGGAAAACGAAGATTGATTATTGTTCTCTGTTTTCTGCAGAAGCAGAATTTAACTTGAATTCTCTTGGTTTTTCACAATTTTCAGTTTTTCTTTGATCAAATTGCAACTATCTTCAACTAGAGGTTTTGTAAAAATATCAGCAAGTTTATTTTGAGTGTCAACGAAGATTAATTCAATATATTTCTTGTTAACATGATCACGAATAAAATAATATTTTATTTCAATATGTTTTGATTTGGACTGTTGTATTGGGATTTTTAGATAAATTGATTGCACTAGTATTATCACAGTAAATTGGAATGCTTAAGTAACTTACAAAGAAGTCTTCAAATTGATTTTTAATCCAAAGAACTTGTGAGCAACAATTTGCTGCTGATACATATTCAGTTTCACTAGTTGATAAGGCTATATTGTGTTTGGTTTTCTGCAAGATCAGCTTATCAATGTTTCACCTAAGAACTGACATACTCCACTAGTGCTCTTTCTTTCAATTTTATCTCCAGCGTAATCAGCGTCACAATAAGCTATAAGATCAAAATGAGAACCTTTTCTATACCAAATGCCAAGATTAGTAGTTCCAACAAAATATCTAAAAATTCTTTTCACTACTGTCAAATGAGTTTCCTTTGGTGCTAATTGAAATCTAGCACATAATCCTACTGTGAATACTACATTAGGCCTACTGGTAGTTCAATACAGCAAAGAACCATTCATTCCTCTATATTTGTCTTCTGAAACAAATTTTTCATTTTCATCTTTTTCTAATGAATAGGATGGATGCATGGGGGTAGACATAATTTTTTATTCATTCATTTTGTATTTAATCAATAGATCTTTAATGTATTTTTCTTGACAAATAAAAATACAATTTTTCATATTGTTTAATTTGCAATCCAAGAAAATACCTTAAATCATGCTCATTTCAAATTCACTTTGCATAAGTTTTGAAAATCCTTCACACATTTTTTCATTTGTGGATCCAAAGATGATATCATCAACATATATTTGAACAATAAGTAAATCATTTTTCTCAGTTTTCTTAAACAATATGGTGTCAATATTCCCTCTTGAAAATCCATATTAATTAGAAATAAACTTAACCTTTCATACCAAGCTCTTGGTGCTTGTTTCAATTCATATAAAGCTTTGGTAAGTTTGAAAACATGATTTGGTTTTAATTGATCCTCAAATCTAGGAGGTTGTTTTACATAAACTTTTTCATTTAAAAAACCAATTAAAAATGCACTTTTAACATCCATTTGAAACAACTTAATAAGCTTATGGGGTGCATATGCAAGAAGTATACGAATAGCTTATAACCTTGCATATGCTTATAATCTTGCTTTGTTTCTTATAACCTTACCTTCTTCATCTAATTTATTTCTAAAAAAAACCATCATGTACTAATGATGGTTTGATCATCTGGATTAGGTATCAAGGTCCATTTCTCATTTTTCACAAACTGCATCAGTTCTTCCTTCATGGCCTTAATCCAAGATTGATCAACAATGACTTCTTTAATTGATTTTGGTTCAATTTGAGATATCATTGCTATGTTGTTTTCATCATTCTTGAATGATTTTCTTGTTCAAACCCCGCCAACTGTGTCTCCAATGATTTGTGTTTGAGGATGATCTTCAATTATTCTCCAGCTTTTTGGTGGAGAATAAAACGGAGATTGTTTATCAATCTCTGTTTCTTGGAGACTGCTATGTTGTTGCAGACCAGTTTGAATTTCTTCTTCCTCATTTTCCCCCTCATATCCAAATCATCAACTCATCAAATAATATATGCATACTGATTTCTACAACTTTAGTCCTTAGATTAAACACTCTATAGCCGTTAGAATCGGTTGAATAACCTAAGAAGATTGCTTTGTCTAATTTTACATCAAATTTTCCAAGAACATCTTTGTTGTTCAAAATATAAACAATAACGTCCAAAAATGTGAAGTAAGAAATGTTTGGTTTTCTGTTTTTCCAGATTTCATATGGGGTTTTGTTGATGATTTTTCTTATGGATACACGATTTAAAATGTAACAAGAAGTGTTAACAGCTTCAGCCCAGAAATATCTTTTAACATTAGATTCTTCCAAGATTGTTCTTGCCATTTCTTGTAATGTTCTATTTTTCGTTCAACAACTCCATTTTGTTTTGGAGTTCTTGCACACGATAGATTATGAGAAATGTCAAGTTCATCAAAGAAGGTTTTAAAAGAGGCATTTATGAATTCTCCTCCATGATCATTTCTTACAAAAATGATGTTGGATTCTTTTTCATTTTGTAACTTTTTGCAAAAGGTTTTAAATGCATCAAATGCATCATCTTTTTGTTTTAAAAATAATAGCTAAGTATATCTTGAGAAATCATCAACAATAACGAAACCATATTTCGCTCTTCCTCAATATCCATGTGAAGCAATTCAAGAGTTATGTTTGTAGTTACAAAATTGAGATTGGGTAATCCTCTAATAAGATCTAGTTTTGAGATTTTTGTAAATATTTCCATACTTATATGTCCAGCCCTTTTATGCCATATCCATTTATCTTTATTGATTGACGTAAAACAGGATTCATCAGGTAGTTCTTCAAGATATAGGACATATAAATTTTTCTTTCTATTTCCAGAAAAAAAAATAATTTCTCCAGTTTCAATGTTTCTGATTCCACATACTCTTGGTTTGAAGATAACTTCAAAACCATTGTTACATAGCTGACTTATGCTTAGAAGATTGTGATTCAAACCTTCAACATATTGAACATCAGTTATTTGAGCAGAGTTTGTCTTATCAATAGTTCATTTACCTTTAATTTGAGCTTGATTGTTATTTCCAAAAGTAATTGATCCTTCATCTTTCTTGATGAATATAATGAAACAATTTTTATCTCTTGTCATGTGTCTTGAACAGCCACTGTCCAAGAACCAAGGCTTTCTCTTTACATTTGAAAATCCAACCTACATAAGATGTTATCTCAACCTTAGGTACCCATTTTGTCATATGTCCTTGAGAGTTAGTTTTAATATTTTTTTTCCTCTTAAGATAGCACATTGATTTTTCATGACCAATTTTGAGACAATATGAACATTTAATTGTTGATCTTGGAATTGATTTTGTAATATGGGTTTTAAAAGGTTTTAATCTTGATTTTGAAGTAGTTCCAGATCGTTCTCCTTTTTTCCAGATTTTCTTGAGAAAGTTTTGCTTTTGCTTCAAAACATTTTCCGTTTTGAAAACAACATGGAGAACGTTCTTCTTTTTGCAGATTTTTCAAAACAGGTTCAGCTTTATTTGCAGAACGATATTTCCCTTTAAAAAATATTTTGCCGTTAATCTTTTCATCCTTTATTTTTGGAACAAAATTTTTTTCATAAATTTTTGTTTTGTGAGTTTCATTGAAACCAAGACCAGCTTTATCAAAGATTCTTACTTGAGATCCCATAATTTTTTGAAAATTTTTAGTAGCTTTAATAAAATTTAACAAGTAATTTTTAAGAACTTCATTTTTAGTTTAAAGGAGAATGTTCTCTATTTTCATTGCAGAACGTTCTTGACCTTTTTTGACTTTCAAAATTTTGTTGTTGTGTTTCTTTTAGTTCTTGAATGATATTGTTGAAGATATTATTCATAGCTTGATATTTTTCTTTTTCTTCATTTTCTTTGTGAAATTGTTCCTCTAAGGAACTGCATTTTTTAATAAGAAGTTTTGAATCATTTAACAAGTTATCTAATTTTTTTCCCATTTGTTCATATAAATAGTAAAGTTCAGAATTTGTTACCTGATATTCTTCTGTCTTTGCCATCAAGCATATGTTGGCTTCCTCACCTTTTTTTTGTTTTTGACTCTTCTGAATCATCCCACGTGGCCATCATTGATTTCTTTTTGAAAGGAAATCGTTTAGGTGGTTTTTTGTTTAAAGGACATTCTGCTTGGTAATGTCCTAATTTATTGCATTCAAAGCATGTGACTTGGCTTTTGTCCACTTCTGTTTTGGGATTTTTGTTTTGAAATCCCTTTTTGATTTGATTTATTCTTCTCATCATTCTCTGTATCCTTCTGGTGAGAAGAGCAATTTCTTCATCAACATCTTCTTGTTTAGTTTCTTCTAGTTCTTCCTTTGTTTGTATTGTGATACTTTCTTGAGATGCCTTTATAACTATTTCCTTTCCTTTCTTGATTGGTTTGTCTTCTTGCAGCAATACTTCATGTGCTCTTAAAGTTCAAATTAATTCTTCCAGGGGAAGTGATTCAAGGTTCTTGGTCTGGCTTATAGCTGTTACCATTGGTCTCCATATGATTGGAAGACATCTCATAATTTTTCTTACTCTTTCTTGTACTGAGTAGGCTTTGCCAAGAGAACGTATTTCATTCATTATTGTTGTGAACCTTGAGTACATTTCATCAATAGTTTCTTCTTCTTGCATTTCGAACGGTTCAAATTTTCTTATATCAATGTTTACTCTTCTTTCTTTGACATAGCTTGTTCTTTCATGATGAGTTTGTAGTGTATCCCATACTTTTTTAGCAGTTGCGCATTCATCAACTCTTTCACTTTCTTCCCTGCTCAAAGCACATGATAAGAATAATTGAATTTTAGAGTTTAGAAGTACCTTAGTTTTATCATCAGCTATCCAATCTGCTTCTTTCTTCGCATCAGAGGTTGAATCATTTTGATAAACTCTTAGTATGAAATCTCCATTTGTAATGATGCGCCACATTCCTGTATCTTGAGATTTCAAAAATAGTTGCGTCTTATTCTTCTTGAAATAATAATCAGATCTATCAAAGTAAGGTGGTCTATTTGAAGATCCTCCTTCAAAAATGTATTTTGCTTTCGACGTCTTTTCTCTAGCACTTGTTAGGTGTTTTAATCTTTTTAGAGATCGTGATTTGATGCCAATTGAAGTAGCAATGTCGATTTACAAGGAATGGGGGTTTGAATTGTAAATCTTCCTATTTTAAAATTCCTGAAAAACTTAAGAAAGATTGATGATCAATCTGGAGGTTCAATCCTGATCATTTTGGATGACTTCTTGATTAATCTGGATGTTTCGTACAATTCTAGATTGTTTAACTCTCTTGACAGTTAAGCTAGAGAAGGTTCAAGCTTATTTTAACTTGTTTGATTCATGACCTTTTCTCTTTGTGATTCAAATGGTTTCTTTGATTAGAATGGATCCTATTTGATCTTTGTCAAGTACTGAAAACATTAGAGTGAAATTCAGAGGCATAATCTTCTTTGAGCCAATGGAGATTGATTGATCTTGAGGGTGTGGTGATCAGTCTTGATCCTAGAGAACATTCTCCGTTTTATAGATTTTGTCCATAATGTTCTCCTTTCTTTACCTGTTCATTTTTTATACGACTTCTTTGCTTTGCTTGATTCCTATCACGGGTCAACACGATTTACTAAAAGAAAAAGCGGGAATCGTAAACGTACCGCCTATCACAGACCAGTACTATTTACCTAGGTGCCACCTATCACGGGTCAGCACAATTCACCAAAAATGTAAATCGTAAATGTACCACCTATCACGGGTCAGTACAGTTTACCATGGTGTCACCTATCACGGGTCAACGCGATTTTCTAAATAGTAATTCGTAAACGTACTACCTATCACGGGTCAGTACAGTTTACCAAGGTGTCACCTATCACGGGTCAACACGAATTACTAAATAGTAAATCGTAAACGTACAACCTATCACGGGTCAATACAGTTTACCAAGGTGTCACCTATCACGGGTCGACACAATTTACCAAATGAAATGCATGAGCATACACAGACTCCATTCACAACAATCGTTAAGCAAATGCAGATATTAAAAGATTCCCCATTTTTAATACCCATTTAACTTAAAAGACTTTCAAATAACATTAATTAAATAAGTCATTAAGAGATTCCCCGTTCTTAATACCGATTTAACTTAATGATTTTCAAAACAAAACGTTAAGCAAACAGTCATATTAAGAGATTCCCCATTCTTAATATACTTTTGACTTAAACGGTTTCTCGCAAAACATTCAGTAAACGAGTCATTAAGAGATTCCCCATTCTTAATACTCATTTACCAAAACGATTTCAAAAACGATAGTTAAGTAACCGAGACATTAAGAGATTCCCCATTCTCAACACCCAGTTAACTTAAGCATTTTCCTCAAATACACATTAAGCAAACCGAGGTATTAAAAGATTCCCCATTTTTAATACTCGTTTAACTCTAATGGTTTTCAGATTCCACATAAACAAATTCAAACATACTTTCAAATTCAAACCATAATTCACAACAACCACACCAATTAACAAACATCAAGTACGAACACACCAAATACAACGAACACAAATTACGCAACATAACACCCAGATACATCCAATTTCATTTACCACGAAACATTCATCACTATAAACAAAACCTAACTCTAAGGTTTTTACCCATAACACACTAGTTTCGTTTCTCCCCAAATCGATACATTTAACCCTAACAAATTCCTTCCCACACGACTACAGATAAGTCCCTAATGCAAGCTAGAAGTTTGGAAGGAGCCCTTACCTCAACGTTAGCTTTATCGTGCGTTTCCGGTACCGCGAGAAATTCCGGTAAAATCTCCGCTCGCAACGCCGCTTCCAAATTAGTGCACTAGCACCGTAGCACGGAGGTGAGCAACTTTCCCTTCTATCTCTTCGAGAAATGAGGTTTGGATCTAGAAGAAACGGAGGGGTTTGTGTTTGGATCTCAAAACCGTTTTTCTTCGTTTTCGAATCAAAGAGGAAGAGTGGAGTTGCGAAAACCTTGATCTAACTCACACCCGACCTTGGGTCACTAGCTTTGAAGAAAAGGAAGCAACGAAAACAAGAAATGGAGAAGGATGGAATTTTGGTTTTCTTGCGTGATGTTCAGAGGGAGGAGATGGAAATTTGGGAATTTCCTTCCTTTCTTTTTCTTTCCTTTGCTTTTTTCCTTTCTTCCTTTTTCCTTCCTTCCTTTATATACTATTTTCTTTTCCTTTTCCTTCCTTCTAGTTTTCCTTTCTTTTTCCCTCCAAGCAAACATACATATAAATAATAAATATAACTTAACAAATATCTCAAAATCTAGATATTTATTAAATTACCGTTTCACCCGAAACGCCTTAAATTCTCCATAAAGGATTTTCCGCAGTTAATTCAATTTATTTATCGACGAGAAATTCTAATTGGCATCGAAATATCTTTTTGATTATAAAACTCCAAAATATTATTAACTTTGGCTTAAAAGCCTCCGAGCCAAAATCCAAAATATACCAAAAAATACATAAAAAGGTACTTTAAAATTATGGGTCTTACAACACGCATATAGCGTCTTTTTGCTATTGTAGGATTTCGTAAGTGTGGAGGAACTTGAGCAAGATTTGGAGGAGGGCATGTATAGAGAGGTGGAAGGACAGTGGACATAGGATTTGGGTTAATGGGATTAGGGTTTGTTTCTTGGAAAGATGAAAGATAGTTTGAAAATGTGGTATCAGAAGAAGTTGTTGGTGGAATTGGTCTTGGTGGTGTAGACGGTGAACGACTTATAGAGGTTGAAGATGGTGAAGCTGATGATGGTGAGTAGGGATATGCGTTTTTGCGTGCCGATGTTTTAGTGTGCGCCATTTTTGTGTTCTGAGAAGGACTTTTTGAGAAAGCAGAGTTAAGGGAAAAGATGAAGGGTTTGTTTCAGTTGTTGTTTTTCAGATGATGAAGAATTTGAAGTGGTTCAGTTGTCAATCAAAATTTTTGATTTTGAAGAGAAAAAACAATTATTATTTGAACCTTGAGAAGGAGAAGAAATTTTCGGGGTGGGAAGTCTTAGACAGCCTGTCAGTGCCCTTTTTGCAGACAAGGAGATACATGCATTAAATGTCAAGATTTGTTTTTTCTTTGCAAGAGAGAAAGTGATGACGCATGGGAGAATGTTGGTTGAAAAACGGAGACTGATGCCTGGAAAACGAAGATTGATTATTGTTCTCTGTTTTCTGCAGAAGCAGAATTTAACTTGAATTCTCTTGGTTTTCACAATTTTCAGTTTTTCTTTGATCAAATTGCAACTATCTTCAACTAGAGGTTTTGTAAAAATATCAGCAAGTTTATTTTGAGTGTCAACGAAGATTAATTCAATATATTTCTTGTTAACATGATCACGAATAAAATAATATTTTATTTCAATATGTTTTGATTTGGACTGTTGTATTGGATTTTTAGATAAATTGATTGCACTAGTATTATCACAGTAAATTGGAATGCTTAAGTAACTTACAAAGAAGTCTTCAAATTGATTTTTAATCCAAAGAACTTGTGAGCAACAATTTGCTGCTGATACATATTCAGTTTCACTAGTTGATAAGGCTATATTGTGTTTGGTTTTCTGCAAGATCAGCTTATCAATGTTTCACCTAAGAACTGACATACTCCACTAGTGCTCTTTCTTTCAATTTTATCTCCAGCGTAATCAGCGTCACAATAAGCTATAAGATCAAAATGAGAACCTTTTCTATACCAAATGCCAAGATTAGTAGTTCCAACAAAATATCTAAAAATTCTTTTCACTACTGTCAAATGAGTTTCCTTTGGTGCTAATTGAAATCTAGCACATAATCCTACTGTGAATACTACATTAGGCCTACTGGTAGTTCAATACAGCAAAGAACCATTCATTCCTCTATATTTGTCTTCTGAAACAAATTTTTCATTTTCATCTTTTTCTAATGAATAGGATGGATGCATGGGGGTAGACATAATTTTTTATTCATTCATTTTGTATTTAATCAATAGATCTTTAATGTATTTTTCTTGACAAATAAAAATACAATTTTCATATTGTTTAATTTGCAATCCAAGAAAATACCTTAAATCATGCTCATTTCAAATTCACTTTGCATAAGTTTTGAAAATCCTTCACACATTTTTTCATTTGTGGATCCAAAGATGATATCATCAACATATATTTGAACAATAAGTAAATCATTTTTCTCAGTTTTCTTAAACAATATGGTGTCAATATTTCCTCTTGAAAATCCATATTAATTAGAAATAAACTTAACCTTTCATACCAAGCTCTTGGTGCTTGTTTCAATTCATATAAAGCTTTGGTAAGTTTGAAAACATGATTTGGTTTTAATTGATCCTCAAATCTAGGAGGTTGTTTTACATAAACTTTTTCATTTAAAAAACCAATTAAAAATGCACTTTTAACATCCATTTGAAACAACTTAATAAGCTTATGGGGTGCATATGCAAGAAGTATACGAATAGCTTATAACCTTGCATATGCTTATAATCTTGCTTTGTTTCTTATAACCTTACCTTCTTCATCTAATTTATTTCTAAAAAAAACCATCATGTACTAATGATGGTTTGATCATCTGGATTAGGTATCAAGGTCCATTTCTCATTTTTCACAAACTGCATCAGTTCTTCCTTCATGGCCTTAATCCAAGATTGATCAACAATGACTTCTTTAATTGATTTTGGTTCAATTTGAGATATCATTGCTATGTTGTTTTCATCATTCTTGAATGATTTTCTTGTTCAAACCCGCCAACTGTGTCTCCAATGATTTGTGTTTGAGGATGATCTTCAATTATTCTCCAGCTTTTTGGTGGAGAATAAAACGGAGATTGTTTTATCAATCTCTGTTTCTTGGAGACTGCTATGTTGTTGCAGACCAGTTTGAATTTCTTCTTCCTCATTTTCCCCCTCATATCCAAATCATCAACTCATCAAATAATATATGCATACTGATTTCTACAACTTTAGTCCTTAGATTAAACACTCTATAGCCGTTAGAATCGGTTGAATAACCTAAGAAGATTGCTTTGTCTAATTTTACATCAAATTTTCCAAGAACATCTTTGTTGTTCAAAATATAACAATAACGTCCAAAAATGTGAAAGTAAGAAATGTTTGGTTTTCTGTTTTTTCCAGATTTCATATGGGTTTTTGTTGATGATTTTTCTTATGGATACACGATTTAAAATGTAACAAGAAGTGTTAACAGCTTCAGCCCAGAAATATCTTTTAACATTAGATTCTTCCAAGATTGTTCTTGCCATTTCTTGTAATGTTCTATTTTTCGTTCAACAACTCCATTTGTTTTGGAGTTCTTGCACACGATAGATTATGAGAAATGTCAAGTTCATCAAAGAAGGTTTTAAAAGAGGCATTTATGAATTCTCCTCCATGATCATTTCTTACAAAAATGATGTTGGATTCTTTTTCATTTTGTAACTTTTTGCAAAAGGTTTTAAATGCATCAAATGCATCATCTTTTTGTTTTAAAAATAATAGCTAAGTATATCTTGAGAAATCATCAACAATAACGAAACCATATTTCGCTCTTCCTCAATATCCATGTGAAGCAATTCAAGAGTTATGTTTGTAGTTACAAAATTGAGATTGGGTAATCCTCTAATAAGATCTAGTTTTGAGATTTTGTAAATATTTCCATACTTATATGTCCAGCCCTTTTATGCCATATCCATTTATCTTTATTGATTGACGTAAAACAGGATTCATCAGGTAGTTCTTCAAGATATAGGACATATAAATTTTTCTTTCTATTTCCAGAAAAAAAATAATTTCTCCAGTTTCAATGTTTCTGATTCCACATACTCTTGGTTTGAAGATAACTTCAAAACCATTGTTACATAGCTGACTTATGCTTAGAAGATTGTGATTCAAACCTTCAACATATTGAACATCAGTTATTTGAGCAGAGTTTGTCTTATCAATAGTTCATTTACCTTTAATTTGAGCTTGATTGTTATTTCCAAAAGTAATTGATCCTTCATCTTTCTTGATGAATATAATGAAACAATTTTTATCTCTTATCATGTGTCTTGAACAGCCACTGTCCAAGAACCAAGGCTTTCTCTTTACATTTGAAAATCCAACCTACATAAGATGTTATCTCAACCTTAGGTACCCATTTTGTCATATGTCCTTGAGAGTTAGTTTTAATATTTTTTTTCCTCTTAAGATAGCACATTGATTTTTCATGACCAATTTTGAGACAATATGAACATTTAATTGTTTGATCTTGGAATTGATTTTGTAATATGGGTTTTTAAAAGGTTTTTAATCTGATTTTGAAGTAGTTCCAGATCGTTCTCCTTTTTTCCAGATTTTCTTGAGAAAGTTTTGCTTTTGCTTCAAAACATTTTCCGTTTTGAAAACAACATGGAGAACGTTCTTCTTTTTGCAGATTTTTCAAAACAGGTTCAGCTTTATTTGCAGAACGATATTTCCCTTTAAAAAATATTTTGCCGTTAATCTTTTCATCCTTTATTTTTGGAACAAATTTTTTCATAAATTTTTGTTTTGTGAGTTTCATTGAAACCAAGACCAGCTTATCAAAGATTCTTACTTGAGATCCCATAATTTTTTTGAAAATTTTAGTAGCTTTAATAAAATTTAACAAGTAATTTTTAAGAACTTCATTTTTAGTTTAAAGGAGAATGTTCTCTATTTTCATTGCAGAACGTTCTTGACCTTTTTGACTTTCAAAATTTTGTTGTTGTGTTTCTTTTAGTTCTTGAATGATATTGTTGAAGATATTATTCATAGCTTGATATTTTTCTTTTTCTTCATTTTCTTTGTGAAATTGTTCCTCTAAGGAACTGCATTTTTTAATAAGAAGTTTTGAATCATTTAACAAGTTATCTAATTTTTTTCCCATTTGTTCATATAAATAGTAAAGTTCAGAATTTGTTACCTGATATTCTTCTGTCTTTGCCATCAAGCATATGTTGGCTTCCTCACCTTTTTTTTGTTTTTGACTCTTCTGAATCATCCCACGTGGCCATCATTGATTTCTTTTTGAAAGGAAATCGTTTAGGTGGTTTTGTGTTAAAGGACATTCTGCTTGGTAATGTCCTAATTTATTGCATTCAAAGCATGTGACTTGGCTTTTGTCCACTTCTGTTTTGGGATTTTTGTTTTGAAATCCCTTTTTGATTTGATTTATCTTCTCATCATTCTCTGTATCCTTCTGGTGAGAAGAGCAATTTCTTCATCAACATCTTCTTGTTTAGTTTCTTCTAGTTCTTCCTTTGTTTGTATTGTGATACTTTCTTGAGATGCCTTATAACTATTTCCTTTCCTTTCTTGATTGGTTTGTCTTCTTGCAGCAATACTTCATGTGCTCTTAAAGTTCAAATTAATTCTTCCAGGGGAAGTGATTCAAGGTTCTTGGTCTGGCTTATAGCTGTTACCATTGGTCTCCATATGATTGGAAGACATCTCATAATTTTTCTTACTCTTTCTTGTACTGACTAGGCTTTGCCAAGAGAACGTATTTCATTCATTATTGTTGTGAACCTTGAGTACATTTCATCAATAGTTTCTTCTTCTTGCATTTCGAACGGTTCAAATTTTCTTATATCAATGTTTACTCTTCTTTCTTTGACATAGCTTGTTCTTTCATGATGAGTTTGTAGTGTATCCCATACTTTTTTAGCAGTTGCGCATTCATCAACTCTTTCACTTTCTTCCCTGCTCAAAGCACATGATAAGAATAATTGAATTTTAGAGTTTAGAAGTACCTTAGTTTTTATCATCAGCTATCCAATCTGCTTCTTTCTTCGCATCAGAGGTTGAATCATTTTGATAAACTCTTAGTATGAAATCTCCATTTGTAATGATGCGCCACATTCCTGTATCTTGAGATTTCAAAAATAGTTGCGTCTTATTCTTCTTGAAATAATAATCAGATCTATCAAAGTAAGGTGGTCTATTTGAAGATCCTCCTTCAAAAATGTATTTTGCTTTCGACGTCTTTTCTCTAGCACTTGTTAGGTGTTTTAATCTTTTTAGAGATCGTGATTTGATGCCAATTGAAGTAGCAATGTCGATTTACAAGGAATGGGGTTTTGAATTGTAAATCTTCCTATTTTAAAATTCCTGAAAAACTTAAGAAAGATTGATGATCAATCTGGAGGTTCAATCCTGATCATTTTGGATGACTTCTTGATTAATCTGGATGTTTCGTACAATTCTAGATTGTTTAACTCTCTTGACAGTTAAGCTAGAGAAGGTTCAAGCTTATTTTAACTTGTTGATTCATGACCTTTTCTCTTTGTGATTCAAATGGTTTCTTTGATTAGAATGGATCCTATTTGATCTTTGTCAAGTACTGAAAACATTAAGAGTGAAATTCAGAGGCATAATCTTCTTTGAGCCAATGGAGATTGATTGATCTTGAGGGTGTGGTGATCAGTCTTGATCCTAGAGAACATTCTCCGTTTTATAGATTTTGTCCATAATGTTCTCCTTTCTTTACCTGTTCATTTTTTATACGACTTCTTTGCTTTGCTTGATTCCTATCTTTGAATTAATCCACTCAAAAGCACATATTAAATTAACATAACATTTAGAATCATAATTAACGTTCTTAATTAACTTTTGTTTATTTTCAACAAAACTTTAATTTGAGAGTTTGTCTTAACAAGATATGCAATTGAAACATATGTTTCAAGAACGTTCTTCGTTCTTGACATTTCAAGTTAGAGAATGATCAGTCTTGCTTGAACTTGCTTGATTCATCATAATTCATAGCTTTTCTACTTTGTATTCTGAATTGATTCTTTGCTGAGATGAATCCTTTATATTCCTGGAAGACTACAAATCACATGATTGCGAAATACAGGGGCAACATCTTCTTCAACAAATGAGATAATTTGTTCTTGAAATCTTAGAACTGTGGAGAACGTTCTCCGTTTCAAGACTTCTGTCAAGAACGTTCTCCATTCTGTCTTTGTATTTTTGCTTCCTTTTCAAATGATCTTGCTTCTGATTTATAGCATAGTGTGATCATTGATTGTTGTATTTGAAGATGCTATCTTGAAGATGTAATAATTATTCTCTTGAATTATTGATATATGATACATTCCTTTTGAGATTATTTCATTATTGAGTGGATACTTATGCACTTTGATGAAGTGAATGACTTCTGCTTGCTCACTTATGCAATTCATCTTCCTTAAACAAAACTCAAGTGCAATCATTAGTAGACCACCATTTATAAAATTAATATTTTATTTCATAAGGTTTCTTGTCATTAAAAACATACATTAAAAATTTTTTTGCCTCAATAGTCCTACATAAAAAGTACATCTTGTCTCTATTCAAAAAACAGAACTTTCTTCCTTTATATGAATAGTACATTTACAAGATTTGTCGTATGTTACAAAAATTGGTCCACCCTTCCTTAAACACTCTAACCAGATCTCTTAGAACACATTTTCAAAAAAAATCTGAAACCACTATCATCAAGATGAAGATAACCCCTTCAAACCTTACAAATAGCAACTAGCTACAGCAAATCCCATTCTAGACCTTGAAGAAAATCTATCTTTAATTAGTACCTAAAAAAGAGAATCATATCCCCCTAAACACCCACATCTTGAACAATCACCTTAAAAGAGATATCCACTCTCTTGATGTTTCTCAAAAAAATTGTTTTAAGAGGTTATGATCTGAATGCATGATACTTTGGGAATAGATGAAAGTATTCGTTTTGAAAATGAAGGTTTAGATCAGAATATAAAGTCACTTCAGTTAATTCGGCCAAAGAAAATGTAGTCTTTTCTAAAAAATTGTTTTGCAACTGTCTAAAACAAAACTCTACACGTGTGTGAATCGAGTTACTAGTTTATGAATCGATTCACATGTATCTTGAAAGTCTACGATTTCATTCTAAAGCACTGTAAGTCGATTCATAGGAGTGTTAGTCAATGTACAAAATCTCCTATAAATGTGAGTGATTCACCACCTTGTTGAATCGATTTATAAGATCTATAACTTCAAGAAAAAGTTCCAAAACCTCTGTAAATCAACTTACAAATATGTGAGTTGATTTACATAAAGTTAAGAATCACTTGGAATTATTTTAATGCATGTCAAAGGGTACCAACATGAACCTATCATGCACCTAATGTTATGCATTTTAAAATATAATTTTCATGATACTTTTTCTAATTCAAGAACATTTATGCTGTTTGAGAAATAGAGAATCAACACACACATCAATCTAACTAAATAAATCAAAAGTCTGACATCTATCAAATTGATCTTAGACAATCTTACAATTATATAGTTATCTAGGGTGATGCAAATACAAAGTATTTTATTGAAAGTAGAAAATGATTGGGTTGAAGGTGTGGATGAGGTGAATAAAAAAAGTCAAGCGCCATTTTCATTGTTAGTTGATGGAAAAAATTTATCCGTCCTGTGCTATGGTGTAGATTTACTCATAATATTTATATCTCATAATGAGTATCACTTTTGAAAAAATATGTCTCAAAATGACTGTTAAATTTTTAGTTTTCAATGTAATATTATTTGATTTAACACTAATGCATAATAAAAATAATTTAATAAAATTATTATTCTCTTTTTGTTGTATTTTTAATATAAATAAAATCAACAATATAACATGCATTATATAACAAAAGGATTATTATTTTTATTAAAAATGACCAAACAAGAATTATTGTAAGAAACATATTTTAGTGGTTTTAACGCATATTTCAATTTTATTCAATTAAAATAAAATTATTCATAAAGTATGTTAAGAAAGGGATCGAGGAGGAGTGAGAGCGCGCACATATATATATAATCATAAAAGAGAGAGCATCAAAGATACTCAACCCATATAAGAAAGTCAATCTGAACTACGCCGAAAAAATGCATATTTACAGCGCTTTTTTTTAACCCATTTACAGCGCTCTTTCAAAATAAGCGCTGTGCGAAACGAGCGCTGTAAATATACAACAGCGCTTTTATAAAGCGCTATAAAACTGTAAATACAACGCGCGATTGTTATGCCATTTACAGCGCATTCTTCACAAAAAAGCGCTGTCAATTGAACCCCATCATATGAGTTATGGTGTGCAGATACAGCGCTTTCTCAAAAAAGCGCTACAATATGCACCCATATTTCAATATGGGTGTACATATATACAGCGCTTTCTCGAAAAAGCGCTGTAATATGCCCACCCATATTTCATATGTGGGTGTGCATAATATACAGGCTTTCTCGAAAAAGCGCTGTAAATGCCCACCCATAATTTCATATTAGGGTCTGCAATTTTACAGCGCTTCTTGTACATTTACAGCGCTTTCTCCCGAAAGCGCTTATCTGAAGGTTGCACCATTAAAGCGCTTTAGAACAACATTTACAGCCTTTAAAAAGAGCGATCTTGAAATTTGTTTTTTTTTAAACGATGTAAATTAATTATTGAATATGAAAAGTCGCTTTTAGCTTTTTATTGCACTTTTTTTTAAAAAAGCGCTGTCTTTTATCTTTGTTACCCAAAATTATTTTTGATCCAAAATCACTTCACAATCATTAGAACAGAACATTATAGACAATCAGTAGACAGAATATAGACAATCAGTTCACACAATCAGTAGAACATAAATCAAACTCTGTAACTTTTTTAACATATATGTAACTCTGAATTTACAACCTAAGTAACTACATTCAGAACATTATACAACTTAATTTACAACCTATTACCTACATTCAGATCCATTATATAAATAACTAACAGAATCCATTATATGCATATATTGTGTCCTATGATCATTTACATATAATCTAACCAGATATACATTATATGCACTACTATCAAATAATATATTCAGATCCCATGCCTAGCAGCAAGCTATTCCCAGAAAATCAAATAATTTCATGTCAAGCACTGCGATTGACACCATTCTTCCTTTAATTACCTCAGATCTTCCTCAGAATATGATGGACTGGAATTGGCTAAGTACAGGCAATATAAAAATTGAACATATTATATTAATTAGTATCAAATATATAGTTATATATGAAAATCATATAATGCAAATACCGTACCGTTTCTGGGATAATAGTTTTATTTCTGCTCAACAATTCTCCTTCATGAATCCAATATGTAGTACCCACATCGATGTGTTTGACGAGGCACTTTATGAGATTCATGTAATGTTATTATGACTTCTGCTTCGACACTTTAGCACCTCTTTGAGCTCGAATAACTTTTAAGGCACTATCGAAATGAATA
>PGTU02015070.1:0-31992 GCA_002896215.2 Cicer echinospermum | reverse complement strand
GTCAATTGATTGCCCAATCGATTGCCCAATCGATTGAATTTAAGTCAGGGGCTTGAGATATGATGTCAATTGATTGCCCAATCGATTGAATTAAACCCAGAATTCAAATTTCACTAAAAACCTTCAGGAAATCGATTGCCCAATCGATTGATCAGTGAAAAATCCTCAGTTTGAGTTAGATGTTTGATTACTCATTAACTTATCCATGTCTTGATTTAGTTATGTTTTCATTAGGGGATTGAGAACTTCATTTGCTTCATTTTTAATTGGCAAAGTATTGTATGAACTTTTCGCATATTGAAAATCCTGATAAGGTGCATGCTTAGTTGAAAAGTTATTTTTAGCATTTAAAACTTAAATGTTATGTGTTAACTGTTATATTCGGTTGGTGACCTTTACAATTATTGTGGAAATCTGGGCTTTGCCCTCAGACGAGAGTCAAGACGATCCTATCGGTTCGTACCCTACGAACGAAAATGGAGATGGGAACGCTTGACTGCAGCTACGTTAGGAGGATCTCACGGGGCGCGTGGAGATCACTCAGGGTGTTTAGTTGTTTTGTAAAATGATCAGACTAGGTTGTCTCAGAGGGAACGGATGTCTTTCTTTTGGGGTTGGCGTTTATTTTTAAACTGGAAGACTGTACTACTTTGTTATGTATATATTTTTGAATTCATGGATTAAGAATTTTTTCCGCTGCTCGTAAATTCTGTTGACTTACTTGTCGTTGTATTACGACTTAAATATTTTATCCAAACGTGTGTTACCTTATTTATTTTCCTGTTTTATTTTAATTCCTTTTGAAAAAAAAATACACTCACGCTTTGAAAAACGGGGTGTTACAACTGCCATCTTTTTCATCAATGGTCTTAAATAGTTCTTTGTTTTTTCAAACATGATGGCAGCACCAGAGTCTATCCACCAAGATTCAACATCTTCAATCATGTTGAGTTCAGAAAATGACAACAACAAAGATTATCTTTTTGTTGCACTTGAATTCTTCTCTTTGATCTTCCTTTTCAAGAACCTGCACTCATTTTTAAAATGTCCTAGTTTTCCACAATGATAACAACTTCCTTTTCTTTTCTTTCTCTGCTCATCATTACCATTGTTTCATGAGATTTATCAAAATCTCGATTTGTTTTCTTAAAACTTTTGCTTGAATTTCTTTCTTCCATTACATGGACCTTTACATGAGAAAATTGGTTTTTAATATCATTTTGTTTAAAGTACTCTTCTTCTAAATGAAGGTGATTATCCAATTGCTCAAGATATATGTCCTCATTCTTATGTTCATGATTTTTTGAAATCTTTACACAAAGTGGAAGTTTATCTATTATGGAGGATACAATAATTATTTCATCCATGTGCATCTAATGTTGTTTGTAGTTATTAAGAATGCGTTCAACCTCATGAATTTGTTCTATTATTGATTTATTATCAACCATTTTATAATTATTAAATTGAGAAACAAGAAACTTCTTACTATAGCATTTTCTTGCATGTATCTTGACTCTAATTTCTCTCATAGTTCCTTTGCAGAAATGCTACTTTGATATATATCGAACAAGGAGTCAGACATACGAATGAGAATATGGACCATGCATATATAGTCCCATTTCTGGTTTTCTCTTGTTTCTGCTAATGTTTCCATTTCCTTCTCTTGTGGTCTTGTGGTGTTCATAACATACACCGCCTTCAAAGTTGTTATAAGGAATTTCATCTTTTTCTGCCAATGAATAAAGTTTCCTCCATCGATTTTCTTAAAATTCACAAAATTAGAAGTTATTTCTTTGAGTGATGCAACCATTGATGAAATATAAAATCGAACCTAAAGATTATCCAATCTTTTGTTGGGGGTATACTACAAATCTAGAACAAGAAGAAGATGAAATTGATGATAATGAATGTTGCACAAGTATATTTCAAAGCGTGTGTATCACACTAAGCTTAGGTTCGATTCTCTTCCATCAATCAATATATTTATATATTGGATGCCAACCGATTAACTAGCGATTACAATCTCATACTACTTCTGTAAGACCATAATTTTAAAGTACCCTTTATGTATTTTTGGTGTATTTTGGATTTTGGGCTCGGAGGCTTTTTTAGCCAATGTTAATAATATTTGAAGTTTAATATGATCAAAAAGTTATTTCTGTTGCGTTTTGGAATTACTCGTCGAGAATGGATTAAATTAACTGCGGTGAATCCTGTACGGAGAATTTAATGCGTTAGCGGATGAAATTAATTTAACAATATCTAGATATTTCGAGATATTTGTTAAGTTATATTTATTATATATATTATGTGTTTGTTTGGGGGGAAAAAGAAGGAAAACCAGAAGGAAGGAAAAGTGAAAAGAAAAGAGTATATAAAGGAAAGAAGGAAAAAGGAGAAAGGAAAAACAAAGGAAAGAAAAAGAAAGGAAGGAAAATTCGAATTTTTCATCTTCTTCCTTTGATCAACCGTGACCCATTTTTCCTCCTTCTCCCGTTTTCATTTTCGTCGCTTCTTTTCTTCAAAACTAGTAACAAAGGTTGGGTGAGAGTTAGAACAAGGATTTCGCAACTCCACTCTTCCTCTTTGATTCGAAACGAAGAAAAACGGTATTTGAGATCCAAACACAAACCCCCTCCGTTTCTTCTAGATCCAAGCTTCATTTCGCGAAGAGTTAGAAGGGAAAGTTGCTCACTACCACGCCACGGTGCTAGGGGACCAATTTGGAGGCGACGTTGCGAGCGAATATTTTTACCGGTTTTACACGCGGTACCGGAAACCCAGTTAAAGCTAACTTAAGGTAAGGGCTCCTTCCAAACTTCTAGTTTGCATTTAGGGACTTATCTGTGGTTGTGTGGGAAGGAATTTGTCAGGGTTCGATTATTGATTTGGGGAAAAAACGAATCTAATGCGTTATGGGTAACCTTAGAGTTAGGTTTTTGGTTATATGGATGAATGTTATGTGTTAAATGAACCTAAAATCACTTGTGTATGATTATGTGTAAATGAAATTGATGTGTTTGAGTGTTATGTTGTGTTGATTGTGTTCGTCGTCTTTGACGTGTTCTAAGTTAATACCGATGAATTTGATGTGTTTGAGTGGGCGTTGTGAATTGAATTAGATAAAAATGTTTTGAGTTGGGTTTGTTGTGAAATTGGAAAACCATTAGAGTTTAAACGAGTATTGAAAATGGGGAATCTTTTAATACCTCGGTTTACTTAATGAGTGTTTGAGGAAAATGTTTAAGTTAACTGGATATTAAGAATGGGGAATCTCTTAATGTCTCGGTTACTTAATGTTTGTTTTGAAAATCACTTCAGTAAATGAGTATTAGGAATGGGGAATCTCTTAATGTCTCGTTTACTGAATGTTTTGTGTGGAAATCGTTTAAGTCAAAAGTATATTAAGAATGGGAATCTCTTGATATGTCTGTTTGCTTAACGTTTTGTTTTTGAAAATCATTAAGATAAATCAGTATTAAGAATGGGGAATCTCTTAATGACTTATTTATTTAATGTTGTTTTGAAAATCGCTTAAGTTAAATGGGGGCTCAGTACTCGCTCAATCGATTGCCAAATCGATTGATTCAGCCCAGGATTTGTTTTCATAAAAAACCTTCACCCAAATCGATTTCCCAATCGATTAGCTTAGTGAAAATCCTCAGTTTGAGATAGATGATTGATTACTCATTAACTTATCCATGTCTTGATTGGTTATGTGTTAATTAGGAGATTGAGAACTTCATTTTACTTTCATTTTTAATTGGCAAAGTATTGTGTGAACTTTTCGCATATTGGAAATCTTGTTAAGGTGCATGCTTAGTTTAAAAGTTATTTTGAGCATTTAAAAACTTAATTGCTATGTGTTAACTGTTATTTTTTTGGTTGGTGACCCTTTACAATTATTGTGGAAATCTGGGCTTTCCCCTCAGATGAGAGTCAGGACGGTCCTACCGGTTCGTACCCTACGGACGGGAATGGAGATGGGAACGCTTGACTGCAGTTACGTTAGGAGGATCTCACGGGGCGCGTGGGATCACTCAGGGTGTATAGCTTTTTGGTAGGATGATCAGATTAGGATGATGTATAGGGACTAGGTGTCCTTCTTTTTGGATTTGGAGTATTTTTAATTTGGAAAAAATGTACTTATATTAATATTGTCAGTTTGACTTCTTAGTTGAATGGGTTCCATGTACCATTTGTTGTTGTGTAAATGTTTTTGATTTATAATTGGGGAAACTTTCCGCTGCTTGTAAATTATAATGACTCAATTATTTATCCTAAAGGCATTTCCTGATTAATTCTTTTGTTTGTTTTTAATTACATTTGAAAAAAAAAAATATACCCTCGCTTGAAAAACGGGGTGTTTACATTGTGGTATCAGAGCATAGGTTTGGTTTTCCTTGGGGGCTGTGGAACCTTGGTTATAGATTGTAGGTCGACCTATAAGTTGGGAGTTGTTATCTGATCATGTGTCGGTTTAGGTGACTTGAGTTGTCAAGTCCAATATAATTATTATGCGTTGTTATAGTCGGGCGTTAGTTTGGAATTATTTGAAGTAGTGTTAAGACTCTACTTGATGACGGTTTTATAGGAAACCATGCCACCAAGAAGGAATGACGCTCCGAGAGCCAACGCTAATAGGAATGATCAAATGGCGGAGGCTATGAATAACATGGCTGCTTCTGTTGCTGCACAGACTGCTGCCAAGACTCAACGGGATCTTGAAAAGAGGGGAGGGAGATCCGTGCTGCTGAGTCAAAGAGGGTTAGAAGACTTCCGTCGTTACAATCCTCCTAAGTTTAAGGGGATGAGAATTCAGAGAAGGCGGATCAATGGATCCAAGAAGTGGAGAAGATCTTTGAAATGATAAATTGTCAGGCGGGAGTGAAGGTCAGCTATGCCACTTACATGCTGTTGGGGGATGCTGAGTACTGGTGGAGGAGTGCAAGGTTATTGATGGGAGCAGCCCACGAGGAGGTTTACTGGGAATCGTTCAAGAGGAAGTTTTTAGACAAATACTTCCCGATGAGTACCAGGACTAAACTGGGCGATGATTTTCTGAAACTTCACCAGGGGAGCATGACCGTAGGCGAATATGCCGCTAAGTTTGAATCGCTATCGAGGCACTTCAGGTTCTTCCGTGAAGAAATTGATGAACCATTCATGTGTCATCGTTTCCAAGACGGACTGAAGTATGAGATTCAAGACTCCGTCTTACCCTTGGGAATTCAACGTTTCCAAGCACTGGTAGAGAAATATAGAGAAGTGGAAGATATGAAAAACAAAAGGGCTAACCGGGAGGGAATTTTAATTCGGGAGCCCTAGTCGGGTGAATTTATCAGAACAAGGGAAAGCAAGTTGCTAAACCTTATAATCGACCCCAGAATAACAACGGTGGGCAGAGTCGCCCGGGGAACCAGAATTTCGGGAGGCAATTGGGACAAGTGCTTCGATGTTTCCGATGTGGGGAAGAAGGACACTATGCTAGTGCTTGTACCACTAACATCCCCACCTGTCACAATTGTCGGAAGTCGGGGCACATGGCAAGGGATTGCACGACTCCAAAGGCGGAACCAGTGGTGAATGTAGCTAAGGCTACCCGTCCTACTGCTAGAGGACGCATTTATTGTGTGAGTGCTGAAGAGGGGAATCCACCTGGTAATCTGATTCAGCGTGACTGTGAGATTGCAGGTAACACTCTAACTGCACTCTTCTATTCGGGGGCAACCCATTCCTTCATTGCTATGGATTGTGTGAACCGCTTGAAGTTATCTGTGTCTGCTTTACCTTTTGATTTGGTTGTTTCCACACCTGCTAAGACTTTGACCGTAAATTCGGCATGTTTACATTGTCGAATGACTATACAGAATAGGGATTTCTTGGTTAATTTAATTTGTTTACCGCTACAATCACTCGAGGTCATCCTCGGTATGGATTGGATGTCTTATCATTATGTGATATTGGATTGTGCTCGTGAATTGGTTCTTTTCCCTGAACCAGGAGTTGTTAAGTATTTAGATGCTAACAAACTCCGAGTGTCGCTAAGCGAAGGGACTCATGAGTTTTTGTCTCTGGCAAATGTGGAGGCGAAGATAAATGTGGATATAGAAGATGTGATACTTGTCAACGAGTACCGGGATGTATTTCCAACGGAAATTCCAGGATTGCCACCGGTAAGAGAAGTGGAATTCTTCATTGATTTGCACCCAGGAACGGGACCTATTTCAATGGCACCTTATCGAATGTCGCCATTGGAATTAAATGAGCTCAAAGGCCAAATTGAAGACTTGTTAGAGAAGAAATTCATCAGACCAAGTGTATCACCATGGGGAGCTCCAGTTTTGCTAGTTAAGAAGAAGGACGGAAGCTCGCGCCTATGTGTGGATTATAGACAGCTTAACAAGGCAACTATTAAGAATCGTTATCCTTTGCCATGAATCGATGATTTGATGGATCAATTGAGAGGGGCCGCGATATTTTCGAAGATTGACTTGAAGTCGGGTTACCATCAAATTCGAGTAAGGGAAGGAGACATTCAGAAAACAGCTTTCAGAACCCGCTATGGACATTATGAATATCTGGTTATGCCGTTTGGAGTTACCAATGCACCGGCGATTTTCATGGACTACATGAACAGAATCTTTAATTCATTCCTTGATAAGTTCGTTGTGGTGTTCATTGATGATATATTAATTTATTCAAGGACTGAAAGAAGAGCATGGAGAACATTTACGACAAGTTCTTGAGATTTTAGCGGGAAGCGATTGTATTGCCAATCTGTCGAAGTGTGAATTCTGGCTAGAGAAAGTGAATTTCTTGGGACATGTGATAACCAAGGAAGGAATCGCTGTGGATCCGGCTAAGATTGAGGCGGTTCTTGCTGGAAACAGCCTCAGACTGTCACTGACATACGGAGTTTGTAGGACTGGCAGGGGTACTACATGAGGTTTATCGAAGGTTTTGCTAAGACTGTGGCTCCACTGACACAACTTACCAGAAAAGATCAACCGTTCGCATGGACGGAGAAGTGTGAAGAAACTTCCAGTTACTAAAGAGAAAATTGACGACCTCACCTGTATTGGTATTACCACAATCAGAAGAACCTATGAAGTTTACTGTGATGCATCTCACCAGGGGTTGGGATGTGTTCTGATGCAACACAAGAAAGCTGTGGCTGATGCCTCAAGACAATTGAAGATTCATGAGAGAAACTATCCTACACATGATTTGGAGCTTGCCGCGGTTGTTTTTGCATTGAAGATCTGGAGGCACTATTTATATGGGTGCACGTTCACCGTGTTCAGCGACCATAAAAGCTTGAAATATTTGTTTGATCAAAAGGAGTTGAACATGCGCCAGAGACGATGGATGAAAACTCTCAAGGATTTTGATTTCACACTGCAATACAACCCTGGGAAGGCCAATGTAGTGGCTGATGCGTTGAGCAGAAAAAGTGTATCGGTGTCTTCAATAATTATGGCCAGACAACAAGAATTGTGTGAAGCTTTTAGAGACCTGCACTTGAACGTAGAGTTTGCACCGGGAATTTTGAAATTCGGAATGATTAAGATCTCGAGTGGACTACTTGAAGACATTGCGAATTGTCAAGATGACGCTTTAATTCAAGAGAAGAGGAATCTAATGGTGCAAGGGAAGACGACTGAGTTCAAGATTGGGACAGATAATATTTTGCGATGTAATGGTAGGATTTGTGTACCATAAATTGCAGTGATGCGGAAAACGATTTTAGAAGAGGCGCATAAGAGTAAGTTGAGTATTCATCCTAGAGCAAAAAAGATGTATCAGGATTTGAGGCAGAATTATTGGTGGCCAAGAATGAAGAAACATGTGGCGGAATATGTATCCACTTGTCTAACTTGTCAGAAAGCGAAGGTGGAACATCAGCGACCTGCTGGGATGTTGCAACGTTTAGATATACCTGAATGGAAGTGGGACAGTGTTTCTATGGATTTTATAACCGGATTGCCAAAGACAAGGAGGAAGAATGATTCTATATGGGTGATAGTGAACCGGCTGACTAAATCTGCCCACTTATAAGTAGATCAGCTAACAGAGATCTACATTGCGGAAATTGTGAGTTACACGGTGTACCATCGAGTATTGTATCAGACCGTGATCCGAAGTTCACATCACATTTCTGGGAGCATTGCACGAAGCATTTGGGAACGAAGCTACGATTAAGTTCAGCGTACCATCCACAACGGACGGACAGACTGAAAGGACGAATCAGTCCTTTGAAGATCTGTTGAGAGCATGTGTATTAGATGATCGGGGAAGCTGGGATGATGTACTTCCGTTGATTGAGTTCACTTACAACAATAGCTTCCACGCAAGTATTGGAATGGCACCATATGAGGCTTTATATGGGCGCAAGTGTCAAACGCCCTTGTGTTGGTATAAAGACGGTGAGAATATGATTGTCGGACCAGAGATGGTGCAACAAACTACGGCTAAGGTGAGGAAGATCAAGGAGAAAATGAAGATTTCACAAGATCGTTAGAAGAGTTACGCGGACAAGCGTCGCAGACTTTTGGAATTCGAACAGGGTGACCGTGTATTTCTGAGAGTCACACCTACTACTGGAGTAGGTAGAGACTTGAAATCGAAGAAGTTGACTCCGAAATTTATTGGACCATATCAGATTTCTGCACGAATTGGGCCTGTTGCTTATCGGATTGCATTGCCTCCAATACTGTCCAATATTCATGACGTGTTTCATGTGTCACAATTGAGGAAATATCTTGCAGATCCATCTCATGTGATCGAACCAGACACAATCCAGCTAAAGGATAACCTGTCGTTCGAAGTACCACCTGTGAGAATTGATGACCGGAAGATCAAGCGATTGAGGACCAAGGATGTTTCATTGGTCAAGGTAATTTGAACCCAATTACTGGAGATGCGACTTGGGAACTGGAGAGCAAGATGAGAGAGCAACACCCAGAGCTATTTATCGACGCATAGTTTCGAGGACGAAACTAATTTTAGGAGGGTAGTAATGTAAGACCCATAATTTTAAAGTACCCTTTATGTATTTTTGGTGTATTTTGGATTTTGGCTCGGAGGCTTTTTAGCCAAAGTTAATAATATTTTGAAGTTTATATGATCAAAAAGTTATTTTGTTGCCGTTTGGAATTACTCGTCGATGAATGGATTAAATTAACTGCGGTGAGTCATGTACGGAGAATTTAATGCATTACGGATGAAATGGTAATTTAACAAATATCTAGATATTTCGAGATATTGTTAAGTTATATTTATTATATATATATATATATATATATGTGTTTGTTGGGGAGAAAAAGAAAGGAAAACCAGAAGGAAGGAAAAGGAAAGAAAAGAGTATATAAAGGAAAGAAGGAAAAAGGAAGAAAAGGAAAAACAAAGGAAAGAAAAAGAAAGGAAGGAAAATTCGAATTTTCCATCTTCTTCCTCTGATCAACCGTGACCCATTTTTCCTCCTTCTCCCGTTTTCATTTTTTCGTCGCTTTCTTTTCTTCAAAACTAGTAACCCAAGGTTGGGTGAGAGTTAGAACAAGGATTTCGCAACTCCACTCTTCCTCTTTGATTCGAAAACGAAGAAAAACGGTATTTGAGATCCAAACACAAACCCCTCCGTTTCTTCTAGATCCAAGCTTCATTTCGCGAAGAGTTAGAAGGGAAAGTTGCTCACTACCACGCCACGGTGCTAGGGGACCAATTTGGAGGCGACGTTGCGAGCGAATATTTTACCGGTTTTACACGCGGTACCGGAAACCCACGTTAAAGCTAACGTTAAGGTAAGGGCTCCTTCCAAACTTCTAGTTTGCATTTAGGGACTTATCTGTGGTTGTGTGGGAAGGAATTTGTCAGGGTTCGATGTATTGATTTGGGGAAAAACGAATCTAATGCGTTATGGGTAAAACCTTAGAGTTAGGTTTTGGTTATATGGATGAATGTTATGTGTTAAATGAACCTAAAATCACTTGTGTATGATTATGTGTAAATGAAATTGATGTGTTTGAGTGTTATGTTGTGTTGATTGTGTTCGTCGTCTTTGACGTGTTCTAAGTTAATACCGATGAATTTGATGTGTTTTGGTGGGCGTTGTGAATTGAATTTGATAAAATGTTTTGAGTTAGGTTTGTTGTGAAATTGGAAAACCATTAGAGTTAAACGAGTATTGAAAATGGGGAATCTTTTAATACCTCGGTTTACTTAATGAGGGTTTGAGGAAAATGTTTAAGTTAACTGGGTATTAAGAATGGGGAATCTCTTAATGTCTCGGTTACTTAATGTTTGTTTTGAAAATCACTTCAGTAAATGAGTATTAAGAATGGGGAATCTCTTAATGTCTCGTTTACTGAATGTTTTGTGTGGAAATCGTTTAAGTCAAAGTATATTAAGAATGAGGAATCTCTTGATATGTCTGTTTGCTTAACGTTTTGTTTTGAAAATCATTAAGATAAATCAGTATTAAGAATGGGGAATCTCTTAATGACTTATTTATTTAATGTTGTTTTGAAAATAGGTTAAGTTAAATGGGTATTAAAAATGGGGAATCTTTTAATATCTGCATTTGCTTAACGATTGTTGTGGATGGAGTCTGTGTATGCTCATGCATTTCATTTTGGTAAATTGTGTTGACCCGTGATAGGTGACACCTTGGTAAACTGTACTGACCCGTGATAGGTGGTACGTTTACGATTACGTTTTTGGTGAATTGTGCTGACCCGTGATAGGTGGCACCTCGGTAAACAGTACTGGTCTGTGATAGGCGGTACGTTTACGATTCCCGCTTTTTCTTTTAGTAAATCGTGTTTGACCCGTGATAGGTGACACCTCGGTAAACTGTATTGACCCGTGATAGGTGGTACGTTTATGATTTACACATTTTAGTAAATCGTGCTGACCCGTGATAGGTGGCACCTCGGTAATTGGTACTTTGGCCTGCGATAGGCTGTACAATTATGATTTACGGCCCTTCGAGGAGGGTTTTGGTTTGGAATTCCGAGTCCATGCATTTTGGCATATACGCATTGCATTAGGGTGCTTGGCACGCGAGTCATGGTTGATTTGAGTTTTATGATTGAGTGATTTGAATTTGAGTCGTTGTGGTAATTGCGTTGTAAGTGCTAAGTGTTATGTGTTGATTATTGTGTGTAAGTGTGATGGTTTGTAGAAACTAAGTCGAAACCCAATTTGCCGTGGTAATCGCGTAGTAATTGCTAAGTGTTAGGTTGTGGACTTGATTAGGAATGACTTGAGTTAATTCATGAATTTTTGGAAAAATGATCAGGGAAATCGATTTCCCTATCGATTGGATGGTAAACAGGGACTTGGCCAAATGGACAAAATCGATTAGCCAATCGATTTTGTAATCAGTTTTTGAAAATCATTTACGAAATCGATTGCCCAATCGCTTGGGCCTTAAGTCAGAGACTCATCCATATTCGACCAAATCAATTTGGAAATCGACTGGCTTAAAACCTTGGGGCTCAGTACTCACTCAACCGATTGCCAAATCGATTGATTCAGCCCAGGATTCTGTTTTCATAAAAAACCTTCACCCCAATCGATTTCCCAATCGATTGGCTTAGTGAAAATCCTCAGTTTGAGATAGATGATTGATTACTCATTAACTTATCCATGTCTTGATTGGTTATGTGTTAAATAGGAGATTGAGAACTTCATTTTACTTTCATTTTAATTGGCAAAGTATTGTATGAACTTTTCGCATATTGGAAATCTTGTTAAGGTGCATGCTTAGTTGAAAAGTTATTTTGAGCATTTAAAAAACTTATTGCTATGTGTTAACTGTTATTTTTTTTGGTTGGTGACCCTTTACAATTATTGTGTAAAATCTGGGCTTTGCCCTCATATGAGAGTCAGGACGGTCCTACCGGTTCGTACCCTACGGACGGAATGGAGATGGGAACGCTTTGACTGCAGTTACGTTAGGAGGATCTCACGGGGCGCGTGGGGATCACTCAGGGTGTATAGCTTTTGGTTAGGATGATCAGATTAGGATGATGTATAGGGACTAGGTGTCCTTCTTTTTGGATTGGAGTATTTTTTAATTTGGAAAACTGTACTTATACTAATATTGTCAGTTTGACTTCTTAGTTGAATGGGTTCCATGTGCCATTTGTTGTTGTGTAAAGGTTTTGGATTTATAATTGGAGAAACTTTTCTGCTGCTTGTAAATTATAATGACTCAATTATTTATCCAAAGGCATTTCCTGATTTAATTCTTTGTTTGTTTTTAATTACATTTGAAAAAAAAAATATACCCTCGCTTTGAAAAACGGGGTGTTACAACTTCATTATCACAATTTAGAGGCCTTTGGAATTAGGCATGCATATTAGTAGTGTAAGTTGAATGTGAATTATTTTTTGGAATTTACAGTGTAGTGTAGGCCTAAAATGTAATGTCAGTTCTGTGTAAGATAAGCAACGATCATTTTAATTTAAAATGTATAAATCTTTTTAATTGAGTGATTAATTTAAAAAAGTACCAAACAATTAAAATAAAATAAAATAAAAAGAACTAACTTTATGCTTCCAATTTTATAGATGAAAAAAAAGGAAGAAAACAAAACAACCATTTAAAGGACACAATACATTTTAAAATATGAATATCCCAATTTTCATTTATTGAAGTTCACAACCGTGTGACTACATAATTCAAACCCATAAGTACTAGCAACCACCTTCAACTTTATTTATATATTTATATTGCAATTGCAACTCATTATAAAGGGAAGTAGATGTCTGATGGGCATTTAATCAAAGGGATAACAGCGGTGGGAAGACAATCTATATAGACCAAATCAACCGATGATCTTTTATCCAAGTAAACAATAATTTGTTCTAAATAAGAGTTATTTTGAGTTGGTTTACATAGAATATGTGGTTTAAACCAAATATGATCCTCTATACCTTTGTACACCGAGACATTTTTCTTCTGTTTTAGACCACTTAGTTGAATACCTTTGTTTTGAAGGATGATCTATATATCTTTATCCTTGTAAATTTTAAATGCCAAATTATAGTAGTCCTTTGGAACAAGTACCATGCTTGTCCCACTCAAGAGTCCATAATTGAAGTCTATTAATGTTGTTAACATAACTGTTTAAATTCGACCAACAATTATTAAAATCAATCATTGAAACACATTTCATTTGATACAATAAACAAAACAAAAAATTATTTTCCAAGAATATATAATAATCATAATAGTAGCAAAAAAAATATTTGATTTTAATAAAAACTTACGTGTTCCCATTTTAACTGCACATGTGTGATACAAGAGTTTGGTTGATGATTGGTTTTATTGCACGACCAAAGACCGTGGATTGTAAATTTTGTTGGTGGTTGTTTGACACATTTTTCTAACAGCATGGACATATTTCAGACAACTTAAAATAGTCAAATGGACTGACTTTTGGTGGTGGTGGGGTAGAAGATGGTGGAGTTCTTTTTCTCCCTTTTTTTAGAATGGGAAGAGAGTTAGGGTGTGGATGAGATAAAAATTAAGATGACGAAGTATGAGATATGTAATTATTTATTGGTGCTAATTAAAGAGATGGAAGAGGAACATAGGAAAATATTATTAGAACAATGAGTAGTAATGAACTCATCACTGACTAATAGTTTTTATTTCATGTAATATTGTGTTTCTTACAACTTACTTATTGCAATTTATAGGCCTTTAGAATTAGGCGTGCATATTAGTAGTGTAAGTTGAATGTGAATTACTTTTTTGAATTTCTAATCAAGTGTAGGCTTAGAATATAATGTCACTTCCGTGTAAGATAAATACATCATTTTAATTTATTTATTATTAATAATTTATGTATAGCAACATTATATACTTTAATCCAAAAATAATTATATCCTAATTAGACTACTTTCATACACTCTAATTAAAAATTATTTATAAAAACTAGACATAAGATTTGTAAGCAATCCAATGCAATTATTAAACATTGAAAAGTGCAACTTTATTAAAGTTAACCACAAACAAGTCAAAAGAATATGATAGTATTAAAAAAGTCAACAAATCATATTGTCGAAAAGTGTCTCCTTTTCTCCGATCTTATAGGTTGGTGGTTGGATCAGGTTTGGGCGGTGATGAAATGAAAGAAGGATGGATAGCGCAAAAACAATGTCCGTGTGCGTGCGTGCGTGATATTTGAGGATTGTTTTGATAAAAAATAGGTATTTGGAGAGTGAGATATTATTTTTGGAGAGATTTTATAAGAGAACAAAAATACTATTTGCAAATTTTAAGATAATGAGGGCGAGTGTTTTTTAGAGAATAAGTTGAAAGCGTTTCTCACAGAAAAATAAATAATAAAATTATCTTTAAAAAATAAATTTTAAAAAAAAAACGTTATTGCAATTGCAACTCATTATAAAGGGAAGTACACGCCTGATGGGCATTTAATCAAATGGATAACAGCGATAGGAAGACAATCTATATAGACCAAATCAACCGATGATCTTTTATTCAAGCAAACAATAATTTGTTCTAAATAAGACTTATTTTGAGTTGGTTTACATAGAATATGTGGTTTAAAGCAAATATGATCCAACCTTTGTACATAAGGACACTTTTCTTCTGTTTTAGACCACCTGGTTGAATACCTTTGTTTTGAAGGATGATCTTTATCCATGTAAATTTTAAATGCCAAATTATAATAGTCCTTTGGGTATATCGAAAAACAAGAACCATGTTTGTTCCACTCGTGAGTCCATAATTGAAGTCTATTAATGTTGTTAACATTACTGTTTAAATTCGACCAACAATTATCAAAATCAATCATTGAAACACATTTTGTCTGATACAAGAAACAAAACAAAAAATTATTTTGCATGAATATATAATAATCATAATAGTAGCAAAAAACCATTTGATTTGAATAAAAACTTAAATCTTCCCATTTTAACTGTGTGCGATTCAAGAGTTTGGTTGAGGATTAGTTTTATTGGACAGCCAAAGACCGTGCATTGTAAATTTTGTTGGTGGTTGTTTGACACATTTTTCTAACAGAAAAAGCTTCTTGGGCATATTTCAGACAAACTTAAAATAGTCAATGGAGTCACATTTGTTGGTGGTGGAGGAGATGGTGGAGTTCTTTTTCTCCCTTTTTTTAGAATAGGAAGGGAGTTAGGGTGTGGATGAGATTAAAAATTAAGAGGACGAAGTATGAGATATGTAATTACTTACTGGTGCTAATTAAAGAGATGAAAGAGGAACATAGGAAAATATTATTAGAACAATGAGTAATAATTAACTCATCACCGTGACTAATAGTTGTTGTTTCATGTAATATTGTGTTTCTTACAACTTACTTATTGCAATTTATAGGCTTTTGGAATTAGGCGTGCATATTAGTAGTGTAAGTTGAATGTGAATTACTTTTTTGAATTTCTAATCTAGTGTAGGCTTAGAATATAATGTCACTTCCGTGTAAGATAAATGCATCATTTTAATTTGTTTATTATTAATAATTTATGTATAGCAACATTATATACTTAATCCAAAAATAATTATATCCTAATTAGACTACTTTCATACACTCAAATTAACATTTATTTATAAAAACTAGACAAAAGATTTGTAAGCAATCCAATGCAATTATTAAAACATTGGAAAGTGAAACTTTATTAAAGTTAACCACAAACTAGTCAAAAGAATATGCTAGTATTAAAAAAGTCAACAAATCATATTGTAATTTCAATAATGCATGTATGTTATAACTAGACGTTTAAAATTGATCGGACCAGAAGGTAAGTTTTATGATGGGATACTCGAAAAGTGTCTCCTTTTCTCCGATCTTATAGGTTGGTGGTTGGATCAGGTTTGGGCGGTGATGAAATGAGAGAAGGATGGATAGCGCAAAAACGGTGTCCGTGTGCGTGCGTGCGTGATATTTGAGGGATTGTTTTGATAAAAATGAGGTATTTGGAGAGTGAGATATTATTTTTAGATAGCTATTTTAAGAGAACAAAAATACTATATGCAAATTTTAAGAGAATGAGGGTGAGTGTTTTTTAGAGAATATGTTGAAAGCGTTTCTCAAAGAAAATAAAATAATAAAAATCTTCTTGAAAAATATAATTTAAAAAAAAAAAACGTTATTGGCAATTGCAAAGGGAAGTACACGCCTGATTGGCATTATAATCAAAGGATAACAGCGGTGGGAAGACATCTATATACACCCAAATCAACGATTGATCTTTTATCCAAGCAAACAATAATTTGTTCTAAATAAGACTTATTTTGAGTTGGTTTACATAGAATATGTGGTTTAAACCAAATATGGTCCTCTATACCTTTGTACACCGAGACACTTTTCTTCTATTTTAGACCATCTGATTTGAATACCTTTGTTTTGAAGGATGATATTTATATCTTTATGCTTGTAAATTTTAAATGCCAAATTGTAGTAGTCCTTTGGTACATCGAAGAACAAGTACCATGCTTGTTCACTCGTAAGTCGATAATTGAAGTCTATTAATGTTGTTAACATCACTGTTCAAATTCGACGAACAATTATCAAAATCAATCATTGAAACACATTTCATCTGATACAATAAACAAAACAAAAATTATTTTCCAAGAATATATAATAATCATTAATAGTAGCAAAAAAACCATTTGATTTTAATAAAAACTTACATCTTCCCATTTAACTGTGTGCGATACAAGAGTTTGGTTGAAGATTAGTTTTATTGGACGCGAAGACCGTGGATTGTGAATTTTTTTTGGTGGTTGTTTGACACATTTTTCTACAGAAAAAATGTTCATGAGCATATTTCAGACAACTTAAATAGTCAAATGGAGTCACGTTTGGTGGTGGTGGAGGAGGAGATGGTGGAGTTCTTTTTCTCCCTTTATTTAGAAAGGGAAGAGAGTTAGGGTGTGATGAGATAAAATTAAGATGACGAAATATGAGATATGTAATTACTTGTTGGTGCTAATTAAAGAGATGAAAGAGGAACATAGGAAAATATTATTAGAACAATGAGTAGGAATAACTCACCACTGTGATTAATAGTTTTTATTTCATGTAATATTGTATTTCTTACAACTTACTTATTGCAATTTATAGGCCTTTGGAATTAGGTGTGCATATTAGTAAGTTGAATGTAAATTACTTTTTTGAATTTCTAATCTAGTGTAGGCTTAGAATATAATGTCACTTCCGTGTAAGATAAAATACATCATTTTAATTTATTTATTATTAATAATTTATGTATACAACATTATATGTTGGTTATATGACTTCTATTGTTAGGAAATTTTATACAATATTAACAACAAGATTATCTAATTATTTCCTAAGTGATGAATTAATATCAAAACCAACTTGTTTAATATTAATTCCCATTTTAACAACAAATGATTTTAACAGTTTATTTGCAGCGGAATTTCACAATCACATGCAAGATCAATATAAAAAGTAAAGAGAGAGAGGAAAATATTGCACCAGGGATTTTTTATACTGGTTCGGCTATCACTTTGATAACCTACATTCAGTCCTGAAATCTACAACAGATTTCAACCTTTCACTAGAATGATTTGAGAAATTTTTTTACAGACTTTCTAGCGTCACAGTCTATCCATCCAACTCACAATCACTTCTATCACAATACCAACCTATCCCTAAGAGTTACTCGTCAAACTCTATCGAGATCAAGCTGAGCTTCTTTCAGATGAACACAAGCATCCAAAAGATAACCACCAGTGTACACTACTGGATTTCCAAAACTTCAATTACAGAAATTGTTCTTTAAAAAGAATTAAAGAATACTAAGAAAATTGACTCATCACAATGTAAGATCTCACACAAAAGTATAAGCCAATGAGTATTTGTGTGTTGTAACAATTTTTCTCTCAATGTGTTTTTTCAGTCTTCAGTGTTTATGAAAAAGTGTTATGATTGTTATAAAAATTGTGATTGATTCAATTTATATATTTTTCAGAAAAACACATATAAATCGATTTCGTAATCGATTTTATTAAAGTTTATAACCAGCTTAATCGATTACCTAATCGATTATCGCGTGTCTTGTTTTTCTTGATCTTGAAAGTATAAGAACTAATCGATTTACTAATCGATTCTTTTAATGCAATTATCAGAGACTGATACTTAGTTTGTATCAGAATCGATTGACTAATCGATTATACATGTTTTTGTTCAAACAACGAGATCAAAACAATCGATTACTCAGTCGACTCATATTCATTGACATAATCGATTTGGCAATGGGCTGAATTCTCCCTGTAACTCAAACATTTTACTTCAATCGATTCGTCAACCGATTGTGCTGGTCACAATGACTCAGATATTTACTTCAATCGATTTGCCAATCGATTGTGCTGGTCACAGTGATTCATACATTTATCCCAATCAATTTGCCAATCGATTTGGCTTGTTACAGGACCTCAACTATTTGGTCAAAATCAATGTGCCAATCGATTATTCAATGTGTTTCTGATAAATGATTAACTAGTTCATTCTTTCAATCGATTACCTAATCGATTGATGCAAAGCTTGCACCTGAAGAAACCTTTATCAATTGATTATCTAATCGATTAGTGCATTGCTTGCAACTTAAGAAATTTATTTCAATTGATTGTCCAATCGATTTCGTTGATCACATAACACATGTCTGATGAAAAAGTATTTTCATAATCGATTTTCTATCCGATTGTTCAGTATGAGTTTGGTTCTGTGAATCACAAAATCGATTACTCAATTGATGTGCAAAATCGATTGTCCAATTGATTTGTTTAAACACAGAATACAGGTTTTGATAAAACCTTTAAGTAATCGATTTCCCAATCAATTAACTTAGTAAAACTTTATTCTGTGAGTCTGACAATCGATTGCTCAATTGATTGATCAATTGATTTATTACTTGATTGATTAAAACTCATTTTATAATTTCATTGGCAAATACTATATGAGAACTCATTATGATTTAAGTCTACCTAATTGACTCTATTAACACTAATCACTCTTGTACATCAGTCTTCAAGCCTTGTAGGACATCATCCATCTTTGCTTGATTGCTTGAGTTCCAAGTTTTGTCCAAGTGTGTAGTGTTTGATTATTTGCCTGAAATGTTTCTCAATTCAAATCATTAGATCAATCAAATACATCATATGTATTGTATGGTTGGGAATTAAATCAAAAACATGATTAGGGAAGCACATGTCTTACAAACTCCCCCTTTTTGATTTAATGACAAACACACAGTTTTAGCCTTGAAATTATGTAGAATCTCCTCCTGAATTTTAGAGTTTATGATTCATTTCAATAACATAAGCACAAACTATTCACATTCATTCAACTTTGGTATCAGATTTTGATATCATAGCTTGCTATTCAAGTTTATTAAAATCAGAGTATTATAGCTTATACAAAATTTGGTATCAGAGTACAATCAGGGTACATTATCAGATATTATGTATCAGAGTGCATTATCAGATATCACAAGTTAATAGTCAATCAGAGCAATATCACATAAGTAATAACTTTGTTACCAATTCAGCAATATCAACAATATCACATAAGCAATAGCTCAGGTTAAACTTTGTTACCAATCTCCCCCTTTTGTCATTGAATTCAAAAAGAAATACAAGAGAGAATGATTAATTAAAAAATCTATCATAGGATATATACAAAACCATTACAAAGCAAAAAAAAAAAAAAAAGAAAACAAAATCCTAATCAACTAATCTAGGACTGCTCCTCATTATCACCAATGGGAGAGGTAGAGATTGTTGTATTATCCTCAGCAAGTGTCTCCTCACCATGAGGTTCAGTACTTTCTAGGTTGGTAGGATTTGGTTCTTCAGCTGCTTGCTTGCCAATTTCAACAATGTCTTCAAAAGACATTTTGAGACCCAAGTTTTCTTGGATGGCAGCAACATCTTGAACCACTGAGTTTAAGGTTGCTTGAAGTTCCTTAAGAGAGGCTTCCACCCTAGCATTGTGAGTAGCCTGGGACTCCATTAATTCTAGCAACTTAGCCAAAAGCTCAGATTGTGCTTCAGTTGGCTCAGTATGTTCAGCACTTGGTTGTGCTTGTTCAGCACTTGGTTGTATCCTTGTCCAAATGCCATTGATCTTTTTCAGTTGCATCTGATTTACAATGGATTCACCAAAGGTTAGAGTAGTTTTAAATGATTCTTCATTGACAC
Source organism: Cicer echinospermum (assembly GCA_002896215.2). Classification (NCBI taxonomy): domain Eukaryota; kingdom Viridiplantae; phylum Streptophyta; class Magnoliopsida; order Fabales; family Fabaceae; genus Cicer; species Cicer echinospermum. The sequence goes on along the minus strand of PGTU02015070.1, from coordinate 11,765 downwards.
ATGATACCTTAAAGTGTCTCAGAATCTTTGAGATTAACTGGGGGTAGGGGAGCAACAGCTTTCCTTGTGCTGATTCCACCATGTTCATCAACACAATCTATGCCCAGCTCATCTTGATCTCCTTGTAAAGGTCCCAAAGCAGGATAATATCCAGCCTCTGTACAACGACATGATTTCCTGATCGAGGTACTAACATCCGTGTTAGCACATACATCAGCATACGATGTTGGACCTTCATTTGACCGATTGGAAGGGATACTTTTTCAACAAAGCCTTCAATCATCAGGTCCTGAATTGCCGTATGTCGATCTACTGATGATTCCCAAGCGTCATCAGTCAAATCAGGATCTGCTCTTCCATCAATAGCTTCTCCAAAGAATGGTAATCCTAACAGTTTGGAGAATTCTTCAAAAGTCATTGAGATTTTCTTACCCTTGACTTCAGCCTCGAAACCAGTATTAGTGAGTTTGAAGGTTGAGTAGAAGGCTCTAATCAGCCTTGGGATGATTTCCAAAGAACAGGAAAGGAAATCTACTAATCCATGAAACCTTAAGTGGTTTTGGAAAGTAAAGCCATTTGAGTCAAAATAGGCAAAATCCAGAGTTCTAGGCTCTTGGATTTCCTTTTTAAGAAAGAAGTGGGAGAACAACTTCTTCAACAGGTTTGCCTTTGGGAGGCTGAACCTTCTTTGGTTGGGGGGAAGATATAACTTTCTTCTTTTTCTGGGTTGCCCCTTTCATGGCATCCTCCATGAGTTTTTCAGATGGAGGAGCTTTCCTCTTTTTTGTTGTTTCTTGATTAGTTGCAATATCCTTTCCTTTATCTTTAGCTAATACATTATGAGTAGGTATTGAGATTCTTTTAGAAGGAGGAGAAGGAGGTTGAGGGGAGGGTGTTCTTCCACTAGATGTTGAAGAAGAATCTAGGGAAACTGATATTGAAGAAGATGATTGAGGTTTTGCAGTTTGCTTTACTCTTGCCATTGTAGATTTTGGAAATTTAAGATGTTTGAGAGGATTGAGAAGGATTAAGACACAGAAAAATTCGAGTTTGGGAGAGCAAATATGAACTGATGGTGAAAGTGGGTTGAGAAATCGATTTAGGGATTTATATAGAACTGTTCAGAATCGATTTGTCAATCGATTTTATTTCACATTTGGGTTCACAAAATCGATTGTCCAATCGATTTTGTTACCGTTACTTGATTGAAGTGAAAGGTTTCTGTTACAACCACCTCCAACGGCTATAATTTTTCTCCAACAGTCATATTTGTAAATCGATTCTCAAATCGATTTTCGTAATTGATCCTTCAGTTTGATAAAATCGATGTCCAAATCGATTTCCTTATCAGTTCAGAAACCTTTTCATAGCAGCAACGATTTCCAAATCGAATTATTTTTGACTTAGAGTTTTAGAATTTGATACAATCGATTACCAAATCGATGCTCGGGTTTGAGGTTGGAAAACTTCTCAAATTTGTGGATGTCTGAAACAAATAATCGATTATCAAATCGATTCTTTAAAAGATTTTCCAAATCTTCCATCGATTTCTCAATCGATTGGATTGATGTATACTCCAACATTTTTGATATCTCAGATTTCCAAATCGATTATGAAATCGATTCTCGTGTTTCAGATTTTGACAAATAAGGCACTGTGTATCACAAATCGATTATGCAATCGATTATCAAATTGATTATATTGAAGATATTGACCATACAGGGATTCAATCGACTTCTAAATCGATTTCGTTTGGCTCAGAGTTTTCATTATTTTGACACAATCAATTACCTAACCGATGCTCGGGTTGGATTTGGAAATTTCTAACATATGTGGATGTTTTGTAACAAATAATCGATTATGGAATCGATTCTTTAAAGTATTTCCAACTCGTCCATCGATTTATCAATCGATTGTATTGATGAATACTCCAGCATTTTGACATCTGAGATTTGCTAAATCGATTATGAAATCGATTATAGTGTTTGTGACTTAGACAAATAAAGACACTGTGTAGCATAAATCGATTATGCAATCGATTTTGTAATGCTGATTTTTTATTTTGTCACAGGATAATCGATGTCTCAATCAAATTTGTCACATGGATAATATTTCATTTTGATCCATAATACCAAGTTTCATGCTAATATAGAAGAAACTTTCCTTGGGTAAGGCTTTGGTAAATATATCAGCTAATTGATCAGATGTATTAACATAATCAAGCATGATATTACCATTTTGGTATTGATCTCTAATGAAATGATGTCTAATCTCTATATGCTTTGTTCTAGAGTGCATCACAGGATTCTTTGTAATATTTATAGCACTAGTGTTGTCACACATGATTGGCACAGTTCCAAGCTCAACACCAAAGTCAGAAAGGTGTTGTTTCATCCATAAAATTTGTGCACAACAGCTTCCAGCAGCTACATATTTAGCCTCAGCTGTTGAAAGTGCAACACTATTTTGTTTCTTGCTATGCCAAAATACAAGTGAATTCCCTAATAGATGGCAAGTACCAGATGTACTTTTTCTATCTAATTTGCAACCAACAAAATCAAAATCAAAATAGCCAACTAGAGTACAAGTTGAGCCCTTAGGATACCACAAACCTAGATTTTTGGTTCCTAATAGATATCTGAATATTCTTTTGACTGCACTAAGATGGGATTCCTTAGGATTGGCTTGGTATCTTGCACACATGCAAACACTAAACATAATGTCGGGTCTACTAGCTGTAAGATACAATAAAGATCCTATCATGCCTCTAAACATTATCACATCAACAGATTTTCCCTCTTCATCTCTATCTAAATGACAAGCTTGACTCATGGTGTATCAATGGATTTAAACTTATCAAAGCCAAACTTCTTTAAAAGATCATTACAATATTTGGTTTGACTTAGGAAAATGCCATTCTTGCTTTGATTTATTTGAAATCCCAAGAAGTAAGTTAATTCTCCCATTATGGACATTTCAAATCTTCCTTTCATTGTATTTTCAAATTCTTTGCAAAGCTTACTGTTTGTTGATCCAAAGATTATGTCATCAACATAAATTTGGACCAATAGAATGTCTTTTCCTTTTGTCCTTATAAAAAGTGTCTTATCAACATTTCCTCTTAAAAAAATTTCTTGTATGAAGAAATTGCTGAGCTTTTCATACCAAGCTCTTGGAGCTTGTTTCAAACCATAGAGGGCGTTTGTTAGTTTAAACACATGGTTTGGAAATACAGGATCTTCAAATCCTGGTGTTTGACTAACAAAGACTTCCTCTTGGATGTCTCCATTTAAAAAGGCACTTTTTACATCCATTTGATATAGTTTAAAGTCCATTATGCAAGCATAAACAAGCAGGATTCTAATGGCTTCTAATCTAGCTATGTAAGACCCGTAATTTTAGAGTACCATTTATGTATTTTGGCGTATTTTGGATTTTGGCTCGGAGGCTTTTTAAGCCAAAGTTAATATATTTTGGAGTTTTATAATCAAAAGGTGTTTCGATGCCAAGTAGAATTTCTCGTCGATAAATAAATTGAATTTAACTGCGGAAAATCCTTTACGGAGAATTTAAGGTTGTTTCGGGCGAAACGGTAATTTAATAAATATCCAGATTTTAGATATTTGGTTAAGTTATATTTATTATATTTATATATGTTTGTTTGGAGAAAAAAAGAAAGGAAACTAGAAGAAGGAAAGGAAAAGAAAATAGTATATAAAGGAAGGAAGAAAAAGGAAGAAAGGAAAAACAAAGGAAAGAAAAAGAAAGGAAGGAATTTTCCAATTTCCATCTCCTTCCTCAGGTTCACGCAAGAAAACCAAAATCCATCCTTTCTCCATTTCGTTTTCGTTGCTTCCTTTCCTTCAAAGCTAGTGACCCAAGTTTGGTGAGAGTTAGATCAAGTTTTCGCAACTCCACTCTTCCTATTTGATTCGAAACGAAGAAAACGGTTTTGAGATCCAAACACAAACCCCTCCGTTTCTTCTAGATCCAAACCTCATTTCTCGAAGAGATAGAAGGGAAAGTTGCTCACCACACGCTACGGTGCTAGGGAACTAATTTGGAAGCGCGTTGCGAGCGAAAGATTTTACCGGAATTACTCGCGGTACCGGAAACGCACGTTAGAGCTAACGCGAAGGTAAGGGCTCCTTCCAACTTTTAGTTTGCATTTAGGGACTTATCTGTGTTGTGTGGGAAGGAATTTGTTAGGGTTTAATGTATCGATTGGGGAAAAACGAAACTAGGGCGTTATGGGTAAAACCTTAGAGTTAGGTTTTGTTTATATTGATGAATGTTTCGTGGTAAATGAATTGAATGTCATTGTGTGTGATTATGAGTAAATGAAATTTGATGTATCTGTGTGTTATGTTGCTTTGATTGTGTTCGTTGTTTTTAACATGCTCTTAATTGACATTGATGAAATTTGATATGTGTATGGTTGGATTTGTGAATAAATGAATTGATATGTTTCGATGTGAGAATTTGTTTGAGTTTGTGTTGTGTGGAATTTGAAAACCATTAAGTTAAATCAGTATTAAGAATGGGGAATCTCTTAATGTTGGGAAATATCGTCTCGTTTACTTAATGTGCGTTTGTTTGTGAAAAATCGTTTAAGTTAACTGGGCGTTAAGAATGGGGAATCTCTTAATGTCTCGGTTACTTAACATTTTGTTTTGAAAACCGTTTAAGTTAACTGGACGTTAAGGAGGGGGAATCTCTTAATGTCTCGGTTACTTAATATTTTTGTTTTAAAAGAAAAATCGTTTAAGTTAACTGGACGTTAAGAATGGGGAATCTCTTAATGTCTCGGTTACTTAATATTTTGTTTTGAAAACCGTTTAAGTTAACTGGACGTTAAGGAGGGAAACCTCTTAATGTCTCGGTTACTTAATATTTTGTTTTAAAGAAAAATCGTTTAAGTTAACTGGGCGTTAAGAATGGGGAATCTCTTAATGTCTCGGTTACTTAATATTTTGTTTTGAAAACCGTTTAAGTTAACTGGACGTTAAGGAGGGGAACCTCTTAATGTCTCGGTTACTTAATATTTTGTTTTAAGAAAAAAATCGTTAAGTTAACTGGGCGTTAAGAATGGGGAATCTCTTAATGTCTCGGTTACTTAACATTTTGTTTTGAAAACCGTTTAAGTTAACTGGCGTTAAGAATGGGGAATCTCTTAATGCCTCGGTACTTATTATTTGTTTGGAAAATTGTTTAAGTTAACTGGCGTTGAGAATGGGGAATCTCTTAATGTCTCGGTTACTAATGTTCGTTTTTGAAAATCGTTTCAGTAAATGAGTATTAAGAATGGGGAATCTCTTAATGACTATTTACTGAATGTTTTGTCTTGAAAATCGTTAAGTTAAATGAGAATTAAGAATGGGGAATCTCTTAATGTCTCGCTTTTTTTTGTGTTTTTCGGTAAATCGTGCTGACCCGGGATAGGTGGCACCTTGGTAAACAGTACGGGCCGTGATAGGCAGTACGTTTACGATTTACGTTGGTAAGTCGTGCTGACCCGGGATGGGTGGGCACCTCGGTAAACAGTACGGACCCGTGATAGGTAGTACGTTTACGACTTACGTTCCTGAGGGATTGTGTTTGGTAAGTTGTGCTGACCCGGATAGGTGGCACCTCGGTAAACAGTACAGACCCGTGATAGGTAGTACGTTTACGACTTACGTTCCTGCGGAATTGCGTTTGTCCGTGAGAGACTGCGCAGGGGTTTGTCCGTGAGAGACTACGCCCTGGTTTAAGTTAGACGAGAATTAAGAATGGGGAATCTCTTAATGTCTCGTTTACTCGTGTATGTTTTGTAAGTTGTGCTGACCCGGATAGGTGGCACCTCGGTAAACGTACGGACCCGTGATAGGTAGTACGTTTACGACTTACGTTCCTGAGGGAATGTGTTTGTCCGCAAGAGACTACACCCTGTTGATTTGTGAACTGTTGGTTCATTTTGGTTGTGTAGTAATGTGTTATAAATGCTAAGTGTTATGTTTTGAATTTGGTGATAACATGTTTGATGCAATACCATTTCGAAATCCATGATGTCGTAGTAATTGTGTTATCAGTGTTAAGTATTAAGAATTGGATTATGTATGAATGTGATTGAGTTAGTTTATGAATTTTGAAAGAATACACAGGTAAATCGATTTCCCAATCGATTGGATAGTAAACAGGGACTTGGCCAAATGGACAAAATCGATTAGCCAATCGATTTTGTAATCAGTTTTTCGAAAATCCTTTACGAAATCGATTACCCCAATCGATTGGGCCTAAGTCAGGACTCATCCATATTCGACCAAATCGATTTGGAAATCGATTGGCCATTAAGTCAGGGGCTCAGCTATCCTGTCAATCGATTGCCCAATCGATTGAATCAGCCAGAGTTCAAAATTTCACTAAAAAACCTTCAGGAAATCGATTTGGAAATCGATTGGTATTAATCAGGGGCTCCGTTATCCTGTCAATCGATTTACCAATCGATTGATTTCAGCCAGGATTCTGTTTCATCAAAATCCTTCACCCCAATCGATTGCCTAATCGATTGGCTCAGTGAAATCCTCAGTTTAGTTATATGATTGTTTGCTCATGAAACTACCCATGTCTTGATTTGTTATGTTATAATTAGGGATTGAGAACCTCATTTTACTTCATTTAACTGGCAAAGTATTGTATGAACTTTTCGCATATTGAGAATCCTGCTAAGGTGCATGCTTAGTTGAAAAGTTATTTTTAGCATTTAAACTTAAATGTATGTGTTAACTTGTTATTTCGGTTGTGACCTTTACAATTATTGTGGAAATCTGGCTTTGCCTCAGATGAGAGTCAGACGATCTTTACCGGTTCGTACCTACGGACGGAAATGGAGATGGGACGCTTGACTGCAGCTACAATTAGGAGGATCTCACGGGGCGCGTGGAGATCAGTCAGGGTGTTAGTTGTTTTGTAAAATGATCAGACTAGGTTGTCACAGAGGGAACAGATGTCTTTCTTTTGTATTGCATTATTTTAAAATGGAAGACTGTACCTGTACCAATATTGTCAGCTTGACATGTTATTTTCGATGGGTACATGTACCATTTGTTGTTGGGTAAATGGTTTGGATTTATAATTGGAGTAACTTTTCGCTGCCCTGTAATTATAATGACTCAATATTTATCCAAGGCATTTCTTTATTATTTTCTCTGCTTTATTTTAAATTCTTTTGAAAAAAAATATACCCCGTTTGAAAACGGGGTGTTACATTGTGGTATCAGAGCTTTGTTTGGTTTTCCTTGGGGGCTGTGGAACCTTGGTTCTAGATTGTAGGTTACGAGTTGTTGTCTGATCATGTGTCGGTTTAGGTGGTTTAAGTTGTCAAGTTCATAATTTTATTATGTGCTGATGTGGTCGGAAGTTATTCTTAGAATTATTGAAGTAGTGTTAAGACTCTAATTGATGATGGTTTTATAGGGAAACCATGCTGCAAGGAGGATGACGTTCCGAGAACCAATGCCAGTAGGAATGATCGAATGGCGGAGCTATGAATAACATGGCTGCTTCTGTTTGCTGCACAGTACTGCTGCCAAGACTCAACGCGATCTCGAAAAGAGGGGAAGAGAGATCCGTGCCGCAGAGTCAAGAGGATTAAAAGACTTTCGTCGTTACAATCCTCCATTTGAGGGGACTGAGAATTCAGAGAAAGCGAATCAATGGATCCAAGAAATGGAGAAGATCTTCGAAATGATAACTGTCAGGCGGGAGTGAGGGTCAACTATGCCACTTATATGCTACTAGGAGATGCTGAGTACTGGTGGAGGAGTATAGGTCGTTGATGAGATCAGCTCACGAGGAGGTGAACTGGAATCTTTCAAAGGGAAGTTTTTCGACAAATACTTTCCGATGAGTACCAGGACTAGATTGGGTGATGATTTCCTGAAACTACATCAGGGGAACATGACCGTGGACGAATATGCTGCTAAGTTTGAATCACTATCAAGGCATTTCAGATTTTTCCGTGAAGAGATTGACGAGCCATTCTTGTGTCATCGTTTCCAAGACGGACTAAAGTATGAGATTCAAGACTTTGTCTACCTTTGGAATTCAACTTTCCAGGTTCTTGTGGAAAAATGTAGAGAAGTGGAGATATGAAGAATAAGAGAGCTAGCGAGGAGGAATTTTAACTCAGAGACTAGTCGGGCGAAGATCGAACAAGGGAAAACAGGTTACTAAATTTATAACGACCACATGATAACAATGGGGGACGGATAACCCAGGGAACCAAGACTGGAGAGGCAAGTGGGCAAGGTATACGATGTTTCCGTGTGGAGAGAAGGCATTATGCTTATGCTTGTACCTTAACAGTACTACTTGCTACAATTGGCCATAAACCAGAGACTTTGCAAGGAATTTGCGAGGCTCCGAAGGCCGAACCAATGGTGGATGTAGCTAGGATTACTCTTCCTACTGCTAGATGGACAGGTGTATTGCGTTCGGCGCTGATTTATCTAGCGATCTGATTCAATACTGACTGTCGATTACGGTAACCTCTTAACTACAACTTTCTGATTCGGGGGCAACCCATTAATTCTTCCTATTGGCCATGGATTATTAAGTGTTGAAGTTGTCCGTGTCTACTTTACTGGCTAGACTTTTGGGACAGTAAATTATGCATGTTTACTGTCAAATAACCATTCAGAGATAGGGACTTCTCGATTAATTTTGATTGTTTACCTCTCAATAACTCCAAGACTTATTCTTGATAGGAATTAGGTATGCGTAAGCCCTATCATTGGTTAATTGATAGCATGTACTCATGTTGGGTACGCGTCAGTAACCTATGCTGTTGTTAGTTTGTAATAGAGGGTGGATGTTGGCGTACGTAGAGGGTGGAAACAGAGTTCTCCAGTCGGAACCTGCGTGGGTGTTTGCGAGCTACGGGTTTTGTCCTGAGTTTTAGAAAGACTTTACATGGAGTACTATCGAGTATTCTTGTTATACGGAGTACGTTTCGATGTGACCGAAGTTCACATCAAATTTTGGGACATTGCACTGAAAGCCTCGCGCCCTGGGGAGGATAATGTCGGAACGAGGCGCTTATGATTTCGTGGAGGCACGGCTACTATACGAATATAGTTTTCCTCCCTATCGCGCAAGTATGGAATGCTCCCAGTAGCGGAAGTCTTTGTCGACTGTTTTTGTGGGGCAAAGTGGTCAAACGCCCTTGTTGGGTATCAAGAGAGGACGTGAAGCATATTGAGCGTTGGCGCCACGGGAGCCACGTAGGATGGGTGCAACATGAGCACGAGGCAGAAGGTAAGTGAAAAGAGTTGCAATTGTTGAGAAGAATGAAGAAGCTATCACAAGGTCGTCAAAAGAGTGAAGCGCGAGCAAGGCGTCGCAGACTGTTAGCAATTCGATGATAGGGTGACGCTATGTTTAATAATCCTGAGAGCACAACATACCTACTAATGGAGGTTGGTCGACTAAGTGCGTATGAATCGAAGGAGTGTGAATTACTCTCGTAAATTCGATGTTGGACCGGGTTAAAGATTAATCTAGAAACCGTGGAGATATAGTGTGCCTTTATCTAGATGCTTTTTCAGTTATCAATGGGCGGGCGATTGAAAAATGGCCACTTTCCTGGATACTCCAAAGATTGCCCTAAACAAGTATTACATGTCTCATATGGAAACATGTGTTTCCTATATCGACTGTTGAGTGAAATATCTTACAGATCGCCATTCACATGTGATCGGACCACAGGACACAATCCAGATACCGTAGGATACTTACTATTCGTTTAGTAGCGCACCCTGTGAGAATGATGACAGTGATAGATTTTTAGGGATAGCGGTCTGATGGACAAAGGAGTTTCGTTGGCAGTTCAGTGATCTGATACCAATTACTGGGCATGGCGGACGCTTGGGAATTGGAGAGCGAGATATGAAATGAAGAAGCATGAAACCCAGTAGCATCTTTTTTATTCCTGACGCAGTTTGGAGTAGTTTGGAGGAACGAAAACTAATTAGGGGGGGAGTAATGTAAACCCGTATTTTAGAGTACATTATGTATATTTGGCTGTATGTTTGGATTTGTGGCTTCTGGCTTCTTACAAGCAAAGTTAATTAATGATTTTTGGAGCTTTTATAATCAAAAAGGTGTTTCGATGTCAAGTAGAATTTCTCTAGTCAGAATAAGAATAGACATTGAATTTAATCTGCGGAAATATCCTTTAGCGGAGAATTAAGCGCGTGTCTGGCGAAACGTAATTTTAAATAAGAGTACCATCAGACGTTTTGAGATATTTGTTAAGTTATAATTTATTAATAATTTATATATGTTGTTGGAGGAGAAAAGAAGGAAAACTAAATGCGAGGAAAGGAAGAGAAATAGTGATATGTAAAGTTCGGAGATGGAAGGAAAGGAAGAAAGGAAAACAAAGGAACAGAAAGAAGAATGGAATGGAAATTTTCCAATGTTACCATCTCCTTCCTCAGGTTCAGGCGAAGACGGGTAATAGCATGAAGAAAGATCCAAAAATCCATCCTTTTCCCCATTTTTCCCGTTCGTTGCTTCCTTTCCTTCAAAGCTAGTGACGTCCAGGGTTGGGTGAGAGCTTAATCAAGGTTTTCTGCAACTGCCAACCTTCCTCTTTGATTCGAAAAGACGAGAAAAAGGTTTGAGATTGCCAAACAACATTCCAAGAGTCGCGTGGCCTACGTTTCCGCCGTTTTGTTTTTGTTCTCTCTTTCTCTTTCGTTCTTTCTCTTCTTTCTCTTCTTCTTTATAGTCCATGAGAATTGCACCACAGAACCCTGACTAATAACCTCCTCGATCTCTCGAAGCAGATAGATAGGGATAAGTCCAACCACCATTTTGTTTTTCTTGACCCTTGTCAACACGCACGTGCTTATGTGAACAATTTTTGGTGATAGCGGGCGGAGGCTTTGGCGAGGTGTACGATGATTTTTACCTGTGGACATCTTGACTCGCGGTACCGAGTCATATCTTATAATTTGTTGTGGACGCCAGTAGCAGCTTTAACGGCGAAGGGTAAGGGCTCCTTCCAAACTTTTAGTGGCTTTAGGACTTATCTGTGGGGTTTGTGTGTGGGAAGGAAATTTTGTTTGAGGCGGTAGATATTGTACGCTTGGGGCCTGGGGCGCGTGGGATTTGTTGTTGGGTGAGAATTTGGAAAGCGTTTCTGGGGGGTGGAAATGGTTTTTGTTTTTAGGGTTTTGTTGGCTCGTTTTTGTTTGTTTGAGGCGATCTAGTGGTGTGGTAATATTATCTGGTTTCTGTTGAAGAGTTTGTTATTGGGTTTTTGGTTTTAGATATATGGGCGTGGGTTGTGTTGGTGTGGGGGATTTTTGTTGTTTGCTGGGTTCAGAAATTGGGATTGAATTTGGAAATGTCGATTGTGTGTGATTAAAAGTAAATGCACATGCAGGTATGGTGCAGATGGTTGGAGAAGTTTTTGAAATAATGGTTGACTGGCGCTGATTCTGCCGGCCATGGTGGTCTTCTGTTGTGTGCCAGTGGGTATGGCTTTTGGCTATTTTCGTTTCCGTAATTGTTATCCCAGGTTTTTTCTGATTGTGTTCGTGGGTCGGTTGTGCGTGTGTTTTTTTTTATTTTTTTAATTATTCGGGTTAAAGAATTGAAAAAAAAAAAAAAACGGTTTATGAACTAAGAGTTTTTTTTTTTGTTTAAAACAGAGCATGCCTCTTTCTTTCTTAATCTGGCAACTATCTGAATTTGGGCGTATGAAATTTGAATAT
>PGTU02015068.1:0-44583 GCA_002896215.2 Cicer echinospermum | reverse complement strand
TTAATGCCTCGGTACTTAAATGTTTGTTTTAAAGAAAAATCGTTTAAGTTAACTGGGCGTTAAGAATGGGGATCTCTAACGTCTCGGTATTTAACATTTTGTTGAAAACCGGTTAGTTAACTGGGCGTAGAATGGGAATCTCTTAATGTCTCGTTACTTATTATTTGTTTGGAAAATTGTCTGAGTTAACTGGGCGTTGAGAATGGGGAATCTCTTAATGTCTCGGTTACTTAATGTTCGTTTTTGAAAATCGTTTCAGTAATGAGTATTAAGAATGGGGAATCTCTTAATGACTTGTTTACTGAATGTTTTGTCTTGAAAATCGTTAAAGTTAAATGAGAATTAGGAATGGGGAATCTCTTATGTCTCGCTTTTTATGTGTGTTTCGGTAAATCGTGCTGACCCGGGATAGGTGGCACCTTGGTAAACAGTAAAGGGCCGTGATAGGCAGTACGTTTACGATTTACGTTTGGTAAGTCGTGCTGACCCGGGATGGGTGGCACCTCGGTAAACAGTACAGACCCGTGATAGGTAGTACGTTTTACGACTTACGTTCCTGAGGGAATTGTGTTTGGTGAGTTGTGCTGACCCGGGATAGGTGGCACCTCGGTAAACAGTACGGACCCGTGATAGGTAGTACGTTTACGACTTACGTTCCTGCGGGAATTGCGTTTGTCCGTGAGAGACTGCGCAGGGTTTGTCCGTGAGAGACTACGCCCTGGTTTAAGTTAGACGAGAATTAAGAATGGGGAATCTCTTAATGTCTCGTTACTCGTGTATGTTTTGGTAAGTTGTGCTGACCCGGGATGGGTGGCACCTCGGTAAACAGTACAGACCCGTGATAGGTAGTACGTTTACGACTTACGTTCCTGAGGGAATTGTGTTTGTCCGCAAGAGACTACACCCTGTTGATTTGTGAACTGTTGGTTCATTTTTGTTGTGTAGTAATGTGTTATAAATGCTAGGTGTTATGTTTTGGAATTTGGTGATAACATGTTTGATTGCAATACCATTTCGAAATCCATGATGTCGTAGTAATTGTGTTATCAGTGTTAAGTGTTAAGAATTGGGATTATGTATGAATGTGATTGAGTTAGTTTATGAATTTTTTGAAAGAATACACAGGTAAATCGATTTCCCAATCGATTGGATGGAAGTCAGGGGCTTGGCCAAATGAACAAAAATCGATTAGCCAATCGATTTTGTAAATCAGTTTTTTTAAAAAAATCCCCTTTCGAAATCGATTTGCCAAATCGATTGGCAATTAAGTCAGGGCTCAGCTATCCTGTCAATCGATTGCCCAATCGATTGAATCAAGCCAGAGTTCAAAATTTCACTAAAAACCTTCAGGAAATCGATTTGGAAATCGATTGGTAATAAGTCAGGGGCTCCGTTATCCTGTCAATCGATTGGCAAATCGATTGATTCAGCCCAGGATTCTATTTTCATTAAAAATCTTCACCCCAATCGATTGCCCAATCGATTGGCTCAGTGAAAAATCCTCATTTTTAGTTGTATGAATAATTGCTCATGAATCTATCCATGTCTTGTTTTATTAAGTGTTAATTAGGAGATCGAGAACTGCATTTTACCTTCATTTTCATTGGCAATGTACTGTAGGAACTTTTCGCATATTGAAAATCCTGTTAAGGTGCATGCTTAGTTAAAAAAGTTGTTTTGAGCATTCAAAAACTTAAATTGCTATGTGTTAACTGTTATTTTCTGGTTGGTGACCCTTTACACTATTGTGGGAAATCTGGGCTTTGCCCTCAGATGAGAGTCAGGACGGCCCTACTGGTTCGTACCTGCGACAGGGATGGAGATGGAAACGCTTGACTGCTGTTACGTTAGGAGGATCTCACGGGACGCGTGGAGATCAGTCAGGTGTGTTTAGTTGTTTTGTAAAATGATCATACTAGGTTGTCACAGAGGGAACAAAATGTCTTTCCTTTGTATTGCATTTATTTTTAAATGGAAGACTGTACCTATACTAATATTGTCAGCTTGACATGTTATTTCCGATGGGTTACATGTACCATTTGTTGTTGGGTAAATGGTTTGGATTATATAATTGGAGTAACTTTTCCGCTGCCTGTAAATTATAATGACTCAATTATTTATCCAAAGGCATTTCTTTATTTATTTCTCTGCTTTATTTTAAATTCTTTTGAAAAAAAAAATATACCCTCGCTTTGAAACGGGGGTGGTGTTACAATAGCTATTTTATACGTTGCAATATATCGATAGCATTCTTGTCTAAAATTGAAGTACACTTAATTCCAAAATATGCTACCAATAATTACTATTTATTTAATTTTATTAGGTTGTTACAAAGTCAATTGAAATCATGTGTATTTATGTGTATGTGTTAATTAGAATTAACTAATAAAGTTCACCATATATTGTAGGGTGTCACACCATCCATCTTAATTAAATAAATAAATTAGAGGGTGTCACATCACCCTTATAATTTTGTATCTAATAGTTACGAAACCAAAAATAGAATAGAATTATTTTTGTAGACAATTAAATTAAAATAAAATTATAATTTTAGTTTAAAAGAGATGAATGCATGAATACACAAAAGGAGATTAGTCATCTCTTAATTGCACATAAAAAACTCATAATTAAATTTATAATCATTCCTTAAAAAATAAATTAAAGGTGTTAAAAATAAAATAAATTAAACGTGTTAAAAATGAGTTAATGCACATTATGCCAAGAAAACACCATGAATTATCATAAAGGAGAGTAAAAGAATGAGTCAAGTCACTAATTTATTTTTTTAGGATGGATCAAAAATATTTTCAAAACACATATATATAAAGGTTGGGTTTCACTAACTCTATAATATCTCGTAAAATGAGTACTTATTTGGTCGTAAATAAAACTAACAAACAATATACCTTTTATAAATTCTAATTTAATTAAATAATTCAACTAATATTTTATAAACTAAAATAAATCAAGCAAGACAAGAATACCACATACAGATAAAAAATAAAACAAACATATCTAAACATCAATTTCATGATTATCGAAACTAATCAAATAAACAAAATGCACAATAGTCCATTTAGAAAATAATCACATCATAAATAATCCCATGTAATAGTCACGCCAAAACAATTAAATAAAAATAAAGATTATAATTTATAATTATTCAGGTAAAATAGAGTGTGATAAAATTTAGTTTAATTTATTTATACATAGAATAATTATTAATATAATAATTAAACATAACAATTACTAAAAAGACACATATATAATATATATGATGAAATTTTGGGGTGTTACCAGACTTACCCCTTAAAAATAGTTTTGTCCTCGAAACTAAGAAGAAAAACAAATGGACAAGCTACATACACGTATTGACACATTTCTTAATAAAAAAATAAAGTAAAATTATTATGAATCCTCATTAGTGTCACAAATTTCTTGATTAACAATAATTCAACTAAAATATAAAAATATGAGTTGTATAAAAGTTACTTGTTAAATACATGATCTAGTTAAAGCAAACAAATGAGCATATAAAGAAAAACATAAGAGGAAATAATTGAGAATGTTCATGTATTAAAATAGAGCAAATTTAAAATTATATGCTTATAACAATAATTTAAAAATTTATAAATAGAACAAGAGGGATATCATAGATCCTTTCATAAAAAATTATTTCTATAAAGAAATTGATTTAATTGTATTTATTTATTACACAATAGAAATTGACAATGCAATATTGATATGCAAAATTCATTGATAATGATGTATAATAATAATAATAATAATTATAATAATAATAATATTAATAATAATAATAATAAAACACTTATAATTTGTTAATGAAATTAAAAATGATTGAAATTCAAATAAAGTCAACATATTCATAAAACTCACCTATTTAATTTTATTAAATTCCATAAATTCAATACATTTACCATTACTAATAGCACACACATATTTTAACTTATCTCAAAAAGACAATGCAAAATAAAATTAAATTTGATAGACTTTTTAATAGGTAAAATACATTCTCGAGAATAGTAAAAATGAATTATTGTTATCGCCTTCTTCGAAATTAAGCCACCGTAATTAACATCTCATACTCATTTAGTAATAATCATATTAATTTTTCTTTAAATTTAGATTATTAAAAGACTTTTAGTACATTTGTATAGCACGAAGGCATCGTCACATCTTCCATTCATTTCAACTTTGTTAACTCTTTTTAATCCAACCAATCCTTTAAAATAAATAACATGATAAAATTAAATAAATAAAAACATAATTTACAATTAAGATTTGCGACATTTAGATAATAATAATAATTACTGAAAAAATATTTTAATTTAGGTAATTAGACAAAATTCGTTTATAGTAATAAAAATATTCAATGATTGTTGACAAGAGAAAATCATTCTTAGACCTTTTTTTTTATGTAACATTTAACATGAAATAAAACTTAAAATGTTAACAAATAATAACAATAATAAAAATAATAATAACATTAATGGTAAAATAATTACAACAACCTACTATCTTAACTCTTTATCTTACGGTGTGTAAACAACATTTATAAAATAAATGAAAATATTAAATATGTATATAAATTCAACAAGAAAACGTAACTACATTAAATAAATAAAAACATAATTTACAATTAAGATTTGTGACATTTAGATAATAATAATAATTACTGGAAAAATATTTTAATTAGGTAATTAGACAAAATTCGTTTATAGTAATAAAAATATTCAATGATTGTTGACAAGAGAAAATCATTCTTAGACCTTTTTTTTATGTAACATTTAACATGAAATAAAACTTAAAATGTTAACAAATAATAACAATAATAAAAATAATAATAACATTAATGGTAAATAATTACAACAACCTACTATCTTAACTCTTCATCTTACGGTGTGTAAACAACATTTATAAAATAATGAAAATATTAAATATGTATATAAATTCAAAAAGAAAACGTAACTACATTAAATAAATAAAAACATAATTTACAATTAAGATTTGCGACATTTAGATAATAAAATAATAATTACTGGAAAATATTTTAATTTAGGTAATTAGACAAAATTCGTTTATAGTAATAAAAATATTCAATGATTGTTGACAAGAGAAAATCATTCTTAGACCTTTTTTTTTATGTAACATTTAACATGAAATAAACTTAAAATGTTAACAAATAATAACAATAATAAAAATAATAATAATATTAATGGTAAAATAATTATAACAACCTACTATCTTAACTCTTCATCTTACGGTGTGTAAAAACCATTTATAAAATAATGAAAATATTAAATATGTATATAAATTCAAAAAGAAAACGTAACTCCATTAAATTTGACTTAAGAAGATTAATTTAAGAAATAAAATCAAAATCAAATTACTTTATTAAATACCTTTGGAATACCAAAAAAATATCAACAAAAAAATTAAAATGAAAATTTATTTCTAACACTAATAATCACATCAAATTAAATGATATTCTTTTTAAAACATTTGCAATGCAAGCGAACTAAAATTTATAGTTTCAATAAAATAACATAAAATAGATAATGATAACAACCATAACATGTTGCACTATATTTTATAACATAAAATAATACTCATTTGTATCAAGTAGAAGATGAAACTATTTTGTAATATTCATGATTATTATTAATCAGACTAATTAACCCAAGTAACAACTAGATCACAAAATATTTTAACGTGAGCAAGAAGTAGATAGTCTAAGAATATTAAAACAAAATAGTCATATGATAAACAAGTAAAACAAATCATAAAAGATAGTAAAATCTACCAAATTAGGAAGAAGATTTCTAAATAATATAAAAAGACAATGCTAAGAAAAACATACTAAACATAGAGATTTCATATTTGAAAACAAGTAAATACACAGTAAAAATAAGAACATTAAACCAAATATTTAAAGCCTACATTTAATGACAAAAATTAATGGATGTTACACAAATAATGACAATAATAATTTAAGTAATAAAATCAATAATTAGAAAAACAACAATTAACATAACTAACGAAAAATAATAGTTACAGAATTAATGACACACTATACAAATTTTACTTACTATTTATAACAAACGGTTATTAATTATTTATATTAATAAAATATTATTTAAAATAATTTTTTTTTTAAATTTTTCATTCTTTCAAAATCATTCTATAAATATATGATTTTCAGCAATCAATTATTTTAACTTTCATATATTAAACAATATTCACTTTCGAAAAAAAGATTAATTGAAGGTGCAATGTCTTTATTTATCCAAAAAGTCATTTTGATATGTGTGTTTATGTTGCTGTTCATGCACAATGTTCTTGGAGTTGATTTGACTATTACTAACATATTGGAAAGCCATATGGACTTAACTGTTCATTGCAAATCTGCTGATGATGATCTTGGGTTCGTGTTCTTCAATTTAATCAGAGGTTTGGTTTTTTCTTTTAAAGATCGTTTTATTGGGAGAACACAATTCTATTGTTCTTTTCAATGGAATGGTGAAGTTAAATGGTTTGACGTATACATAGAAGGTAGAGGTGAATATAAAGGTGAACATGTCAATTGTTTATAGAGGAAACAGGACCCTGTAGGAGTGGTATTTGCTATGAGTGGAATAAGTAATTGATGATGTGTTACACATTTGTTTATCTTCATAAATATTGTATTTGAGGGTATTGAGTTTAACACCCCAAATTTTGTAAGAAACTATTTTATCAATTTAATAATATTTTAAATAATTAATTTGGTGTTTATATTATTTTAGAATATATGTTGATCAATTTTATGATTAATTTTCTTCATACGTGTGTTTTCTATGATGTGTTAATTTTATATATATTGGACTAAATGAGTAATATAAATACCAAATATTATATTTTTTTATTTTTTATATTTTTCTAAAAATAATAGTAATTTAGTTTAATTTTACATCTACGCGTGTGTTCGTAATTAATGTAATATATTTCTTTATGCGTTTCACTAATGTTAAATGTGCACTTAATTATATTTAATTAGTTCCAAATGTATCTTATTTTAATTATTTACTTTAAAAATAATTATTATGAGTTATTAGTAATATTGATATTGATTTCCTTTATTTTTATATATTTTCAATGGCATGGTGATTTTATGCATATTTATTGTGATTTAGTAATTTATATCAAATTGTTGATGATATATTTATTTAATTTATCGTTTTGACTATTCTATAAAGATAGTTGTATTTTCATGTGATTATTTTGTAAAATAGTATAGTAAATAATTGTAGTTATTTATTTTGAATATGAGAGTTTTGGTTATTAGTTTATTTTAAATAACTAATTCCATTAATTTATTTATTTTATAAAATAATAGTTTTCAAATATTAGCAATATTTTTGTAACGAAATTGTATAAAAAAAAATATTAAGGAAATTAGTTTTGGTAATTATTGGTTTTATATTTTTTTTTCAAATAAACAAAGGAGCAAAATGTGTTTTATGGAATAGTCATATACATGAGTAAATGATAAATAAATATTAATAATAATAACAATAATAATAATAATAATAATAATAATAATAATAAAAATAATAATAATAATAATAATAATAATAATAATAATAATGAACAAAAAAAAAAGGAAAAAGGGAAGACAGTTTCCCATCTTCTTCTATTTTGTATAAACCTATATCCTCTCCATCTTCTCTCTTCGACCATGACCATTATAGTGGGTGTCGTGCAAAATCGAGACCAGATTTGCGACCATTTTCATCTCCTCTTTCATTTCCAACTAGAATCGCACGTTGAAAAGGACTATTCCTCTTCGTCAAAATCACACATCCATCTCTTAATCCAGATTTCGGCCACCACGACTATCACAAACAAAATCGAGACCATATTTGGAGTCCACGAAACACCCTCTTCCATTACATATGTGTGAAATCACCAATCGTTATAGTTTAAAAAAAGGGTTTCCACCATTGTCGCGATTTTTATCTTGAATTTTGGCCAGCACGTTCATCGTCTTGATAAAGTGATACCTTTTTGGATTCCTCTTGTTGAAATCTTCAAGAAGCAATACTCATTTGTGTGTTTCGGTGAAGTTGATGTCAAATCATGTCGATGCTCCAACGTATCGATGAGGTCTTTCCTAATAAGTTATTTCACTTTGTTTTAAATATTTTTCTTCTCCTAACAGTTTTATTAATTATGTAATACTGATTTTTATGCACCGTGTCAAATGTAACAACCTAAAATTTACAAAAACTATTTTATTAATTAAATAAAATTTTAAATAATTAATTTGATGTTAAAATGATTTTATAACATATGTTGATAGATTTTGGGATTAATTTTCGTTATATAGCTGCTTTCTATAATGTGCTAGTTTTATAAATATAAGATTAAATGTGCGATATAAAAATAAATATTATATTTTATTATTTGATATATATTTTTTTAAAAAATAATAGTATTTTAGTGTAATATTTTAAAGAAAATTATTTTATACGACTTTACGTGTATATATGCGTATCAATTCATTTAATATATTTTTTTTGTTGCTTCACTGATGTTTAATATTCACGCAGTTATATTTTAATTATTTATAACTATTTTCTATTTTTAGTTATTTTATTAAATAATTATCTTGACATAGAATTGATATTGTGTTTGATTTCCTTTATTTTTAAATACTTATTATTACATTGTAATTTTATATATATTTATTAAGATTTAGTAACTAATATAAAGTGTTGATGTTATATTTATTTTATAATTTTGGCTATTCTCTAATAATAGTAATATTTTAATTTGAGTATTTGTTAAAATAAGTATTATTATAGAGATTATTTTGAATATGAGGGTTTTAATTATTAATGTATTTTAAAAGATTAATTACTTTAATTACTTTATTTTATCAAATATTTCTTTTGAAATATGAGTAATACAATGGTAATTAAATTATGTTTTAAAAAAATGTAAAAAAAATAGTTTTGGTAATTGTTTGTTTTATTTAAAAAAATAAAAATAAATAGAAGAAAGAAGTAAAATTTATTTTATGATATAGACATATATTTAAGAGTAAAATTTAATTAAATAATAAAAAATAATATAATGAAAATAACAAGAATGGCGGGCTTGTGAAAGAGAGAGTAACCTGACCCAAAATAAGGCAGTCACACATTGAGAGAAAAAGAAAAAAATTGATACCGTTCATCGATGATTGTTCGAGAAAAGTTTCTCTGTTTTCGTCCAAATTTTAGTATGTTGTTTTACTCATTTAGCTATTCAATTAAACACAATTTTCCATAGTTTTAGCAACCCCAATTTCTCTAAAAAATATTCTTTTTCTTCGTTTACGGATTTTGTTATTTTGCACCGTTCTTCTTCACCGTAAGTACGATTTGAGTGAAACCAACGCCAAAACAATTGTGTGAAAACTAGCTATATTATCCAATGATTGGTTTTCTGATTTACGTTAATTTTCATTGACCGAATTTTGAAATTTTGTTTTTTAGAGTATTTTCTCATAATTTATTTTTGACATTTACCCATAAAATATTGAGTTAGATCAATTGAAGGACAAAAGTCAAAGAACAAATATTGTTTGGTCGGAAAATCGTACTTGTGCGTGAAAGCATTGAAATAAGGTAAGGGGTGAGAGAGTGTTTGAGTTTATGAGTATAATATAATGTGAGATGAACGGGAAAAACCATATTTTTCAACTATTCATTTGGGGCTCGCCACTTACGGCAACAACCCTTTGAGTGATAAATTGATTAATATAAAAGTATAGGAATTGTGAGATTTGTAAGACCCATAATTTTAAAGTACACTTTATGTATTTTATATATTTTGGATTTTGACTCGGAGGCTTTTTAGCCAAAGTTAATAATATTTTGGAGTTTATAGGATCAAAAAGTTATTTTGACACCATTTAGAATTACTCGTCGATAAATAAATTTAAATTAAGTGCGGTAAATCCTTTACGGAGAATTTAATGCGTTACGGTGAAATGGTAATTTAACAAATATCTAGATATTTTGAGATATTTGTTAAGTTATGTTTAATATATATATATATATATATATGTTTGCTTGGAGAGAATAGAAAGAAAGGAAATTAGAAAAAAGGAAAAGGAAAAGAAAAGGTTATATAAAGGAAAGAAGGAAGTAGAAAGGAAGGAAAAACAAAGAAAGGAAAAAGGAAGGAAAGAAAATTCCAATTTTCCATCTTCTTCCTCCCGTGCCTCGCGAAAACCCATTTCTTCTCCTTCTTGGTTTTGCTTTCTTTTTCGTTCCTTTTCTTCAAAACTAGTAACCCAAGGTTGGGTGAGTGTTAGAACAAAGGTTTCGCAACTCCACTCTTCCTCTTTGATCCGAAAACGAAGAAAAACGGTATTTGAGATCCAAACACAAGCCCCTCCGTTTCTTCTATATCCAAGCTTCATTTCTCGATGAGATAGAAGGGAAAGTTGCTCACTACCACGCTACGGTGCTAGGGGACCAATTTGGAGGCGACGTTGCGAGCGGAGATTTTTACCGGATTTGCTCACGGTACCGGAAACGCACGTTAGAGCTAACGCGCAGGTAAGGGCTCCTTCCAAACTTTTAGTTTGCATCTAGGGCCTTATCTGTGGTTGTGTGGAAACGAGTTTTGTTAGGATTGGAGTATCGTTTTGGGAAAAATGAATTTACCTCACGTATGTAAGATTTGGAATAAATGAAATTTATTATGTTAATGTGTGTTCGTCGTATTTGGCATGTTCATACTTGATGTTTGTTGATTGATGTGTTTTGGTGTGAATTATGAATTGAATGTGAGAATTTGTTTGAGTTTGTTTTGTGTGGAATTTGAAAACCATTAAGTCAAATGAGTATTAAGAATGGGGAATCTCTTAATGTCTTGTTTACTTAATGTGCGTTTGTTTGTGAAAAATCGTTTAAGTTAACTGGGCGTTAAGAATGGGGAATCTCTTAATGTCTCGGTTACTTAATATTTTGTTTTGAAAATCGTTTAAGTTAACTAGGCGTTAAGAATGGGGAATCTCTTAATGTCTCGGTTACTTAATATTTTGTTTTAAGAAAAAATCGTTTAAGTTAACTGGGCGTTAAGAATGGGGAATCTCTTAATGTCTCGGTTACTTAATATTTTGTTTTAAGAAAAATCGTTTAAGTTAACTGGGCGTTAAGAATGGGGAATCTCTTAATGTCTCGGTTACTTAATATTTTGTTTTAATAAAAATCGTTTAAGTTGACTGGGCGTTAAGAACGGGGAATCTCTTAATGTCTCGGTTACTTAATATTTGTTTTGAAATCGTTTAAGTTAACTAGGCGTTAAGAATGGGGAATCTCTTAATGTCTCAGTTACTTAATATTTTGTTTTAAGAAAAATTGCTTAAGTTAACTGGGCGTTAAGAATGGGGAATCTCTTAATGTCTCGGTTACTTAATATTTTGTTTTGAAAATCGTTTAAGTTAACTGGGCGTTAAGAATGGGGAATCTCTTAATGTCTCGGTTACTTAATATTTTGTTTTGAAAATCGTTTAAGTTAACTGGGCGTTAAGAATGGGGAATCTCTTAATGTCTCGGTTACTTAATATTTTGTTTTGAGAATCGTTAAGTTAAATGAGAATTAAGAATGGGGAATCTCTTAATGTCTCGTTTACTTATGTGTGTTTCGGTAGGTTGTGCAGACCTGTGATAGGTGGCACCTTGGTAAATGGTACGGGCCCGTGATAGGCAGTACGTTTACGATTTACGTTTGGTAAGTTGTGCAGACCCGGGATAGGTGGCACCTCGGTAAACAGTACGGACCCGTGATAGGTAGTACGTTTACGACTTACGTTCCTGCGGGAATTGCGTTTGTCCGTGAGAGACTGCGCATGGGTTTGTCCGTGAGAGACTACGCCTGGTTTAAGTTAGATGAGAATTAAGAATGGGGAATCTCTTAATGTCTCGTTTACTTATGTGTGTTTTGGTAAATCGTGCAGACCCGTGATAGGTGGCACCTTGGTAAACGGTACGGGCCCGTGATAGGCAGTACGTTTACGATTTACGTTTGGTAAGTTGTGCAGACCCGGGATAGGTGGCACCTCGGTAAACGGTACGGACCCGTGATAGGTAGTACGTTTACGACTTACGTTCCTGAGGGAATTGTGTTTGTTCGTGAGAGACTGCACAGGTGTTTGTCCGTGAGAGACTACACCCTGTTAAATTGTGAATTGTTGGTTCACTTGGCATGTGTATTAATTGTGTTATGAGTGTTATGTTTTGGAATTCGGTGATAACATGTTTGCTTGCAATACCATTTCAAAACCCATGATGTTGTATTAATTGTGTTAAAAATGTTAAGTGTTATGTTTTGGAATTTGCTGATAACATGTTTGCTTGCAATACTATTTCGAAACTAATGATGTTGTAGCGATTGCGTTATCAGTGCTAAGTGTTAGGATTTGAGATTAAGTATGATGTTTATCGAAATCCCATTTGTCGTGGTGATTGTGTGGGAATTGCCAAGTGTGGATGTTTTGATTTTGTGTGTAAGTGTGATGGATTGTAAAACTATTTCGAAACCCAATTTGTCGTGGTGATTGTGTGGGAATTGCCAAGTGTGGATGTTTTGATTTTGTGTGTAAGTGTGATGGATTGTAAAACTATTTCGAAACCCAATTTGTCGTGGTGATTGTGTGGGAATTGCTAAGTGTGATTGTTCGGATTTGTGTGTAAGTGTTGATTGGTTTTGAAACCCTTTAAAAAGCTGATTTTTGCTGAATTTTGCTGTTTTCCTGTTGCTGTCTGATGTGTATTCGAATACAGAAAGTTGTATTCGAATACAGACATGCTGTTTTTGCCACTGACTTACTGTGTAGTCGAATACAGACTGCTGTATTCGAATACATTTTGCTACTGACTTGCTGTGTAGTCGAATACAGACTGTTGTATTCGAATACAGACATGCTGTTTTTTTTGCCGAATGCTGAAACAGCCTTGTATTCGAATACAGAGATGCTGTATTCGAATACAACAATGTTGTTTTGTTAAAAACTTCATTTCTCAACCTTGTTTATGCATGTTTGGCATATGGAAACCCTTTTAAGGTGCATGCTTAGTTGAAAGGTTATTTTGAGCATTTAAAATCTTAATTGCTATGTGTTAACTGTTATTTTTTTGGTTGGTGACCCTTTACAATTATTGTGGAAATCTGGGCTTTGCCCTCAGATGAGAGTCAGGACGATCCTACCGGTTCGTACCCTACGGACGGGAATGGAGATGGGAACGCTTGATTGCAGCTACGTTAGGAGGATCTCACGGGGCGCGTGGAGATCATTCAGGGTGTTTAGTTGTTTTGTAAAATGATCAGACTAGGTTGACACAGAGGGAACGGATGTTTTATGTTGGATTGCGTTTATTTTTAAACCGGAAGACTATACTGTTACTATTATTGTCAGCACGACATCTTAGTTGAATGGGTTCCTTGTATCTTCTGGTTGTTGTTTAAATACTTTGGATGCATGTATTTGAGAAACTTTTTCCGCTGCTTGTAAATTTTAATGACTCAATTATTTATCCAAAGGCATTTCCTTATTTATTTCTCTGTTTTAGTTTAATTTCATTTGAAAAAAAAATACACCCTCGCTTTGAAAAACGGAGTGTTACAAGATTAAAATGTGGAATAGAAATATTTATAAGGTGTTGATTGATTTATCTTCATTAAATGTGTGACATTTGATATTATTGTGATGTTTGATTTATTTTTATTAAATGTGTGATATTTGTTACTATTATGATATTGGATGTCGAATGAATTTTATGTATATGTTTGATTAGACGTGTTTATGTGATGTGACAGTTTGTAACGTCCTAATTTCAGAGTTTAGAATTAATTACATAATTATCTTTGGGATTAGACTAATTCAACCAATTCCAATTAAGTGGTAGAAAATATAGGCTAAATTGTTGCACCGCTTGGATTATAACAATCAATCCCAATTAAGTGGTAGAAATTATAGGTTAAGTTGTTGTAACGTATTAGTTGTGAAACTTAGGATATCATATAAGTAATTAACTATAAGTAGCCACTAAGAAAAATAAAAATACTACACAATTAAATTCTCAAAAGGTAGAATTATATCGAATTGGAGAGAAGCTAAAGTATTTTGCGGATGCAATGATGGTTAATAGTGAGTGACAAAGAAGGAATTTTTATCGGATAACGCTTCAAGAGGTGAGTAATCACACCCTTTAAACTTTCATGGTACATCTATTTTGGAAATTTAGCATGGAAAAGAGTTAGATATTTTGATTGGTATTTTCTTATAAAAATATATCTCTTGTCGAGAACCTAACTCTATTAAAATTGAGATTTTATGAATTGTGATAACAGATTATAAATTGATTTATTTATTATTGTTGTTAAATTACCATTTTGATGACTGTTTGAATATATATTCTTTAAAAAGATTACTTTATTATACTTTCTTGAATGATTGTTGTTATTATATAGATTCAAATGAAATATTATATTATAAATATGATTTTACGAATATAATTGTTAAAATATGAATTATTTAGATTGCATGTGTTTGAGAGATATATATTCTTTAAAAAGATTGTTTTATTATACTTTCTTGAACGATTGTTGTTATTATATATTCAAATGAAATATTATATTATAAATATGATTTTACGAATATAATTGTTAAAATATGAATCATTTGGATTGTATGTGTTTGATAGATATATATCCTTTAACAAGACTGCGTCATTATATTTTCTTGAATGATCATTGTTACCATATATTCAAATGAAATAGTAGATTATAAATATGATTTTTCAAATATGGTTGTTGAAATATGAATTATTTGGATTGCATGTGTTTGAGATATATATATACTCTTTAAAAGATTGTTTTATTATATTTTTCTTGAATGATCATTGTTATTATATATTCAAATGAATATTATGTCATAAACATGATTTTTGCGAATATGATGGTTAAGATTATGAATGATTTTGATTGTGTGTGCTGGAGATGGGTCTTGTACCCACCTATTGATGAGTTTTAAACTTCACAAAGAGATGAGGTTTTAAACTCCACCTGGATGAGTATTTAAACTTCACAAAGAGATGAGGTTTAAACTCCACCTATTGATGAGTTTTAAACTTCACAAAGAGATGAGGTTTTAAACTCCACCTGGATGAGTATTAAACTTCACAAAGAGATGAGGTTTAAACTCCACCCATAGATGAGTATTAAACTTCACAAAGAGATGAGGTTTAAACTCCACCTGGATGAGTATTAAACTTCACAAAGAGATGAGGTTTAAACTCCACCCATAGATGAGTATTAAACTTCACAAAGAGATGAGGTTTAAACTCCACCTGGATGAGTTTTAACTTCACAAAGAGATGAGGTTTAAACTCCACCCATAGATGAGTATTAAACTTCACAAAGAGATGAGGTTTAAACTCCACCGGGATGAGTTTTAAACTTCACAAAGAGATGAGGTTTAAAATCCACCCATAGATGAGTATTAAACTTCACAAAGAGATGAGGTTTAAACTCCACATGGATGAGTATTAAACTTCACAAAGAGAGATGAGGTTTAAACTCCACACGGATGGGTCTTGTACCCCACACATGGAGGAGTATTAAACTTCACAAAGAGATGAGGTTTAAACTCCACACAGATGGGTCTTGTACCCAACACTGGATGAGCTGGTGCTCCACATGATTAGATAATACTCACTTTGCATAAGTAGTATATCGCCATCATTGAATTGACTGATTATTTTCTACAGAATAAATGTGTATATTGGAATTATCTGATTATGATAGATGTGGATTATCGTTTATTCAATTGATGAGTCTTATTAATTATTGGAAGTAGTTGGTTATTATAGAGAAATCTTAGTAATATCATTAATAGTTCTAAAGAATATTTTTGGATGAAGGCGGGTGCCATGATCGACTTTTTCCGGTTACCGCTCCGGCTGAGAACAATACTTGTTTTAAAATTGTGTGTATTATTCACTGGGATTTAGTATCTCATTAAAGTGTTGTTTTCAGATACTGAGACCGTTGGGGATGTCCAGAGTCGAGAAGTCCTACCTCCCTTGAGAAGAGTGACTTCCTTCAATTAGGTTGGTAGATCAAGAATAAGTAGACATAGTGTCTACATCGTACTTTATTTCGGGATTAGATATTAATTGCCCAGTTTTGGATATTTTAAATATTAAAGAATTTTCAGTTGTAAGGATTTACTTTGAGATTTCATAACATTACTTCTTTCGAACAATTCATTATTTATTACAGTACCTTATTCTCTTATATAATTTTGAAATTTTTTTCATTATTACCTCAGTTTTATACCCACGTAACTAGGCGTTACAGATGTCGAATGAATTTTATGTATATGTTTGATTAGACGTGTTTATGTGATGTGACAGTAAAAGGTGGATGCATTTTGATAAGTTTATGTGATTATGATGATGTATAATTAATAATAATGATGTTATAAATTTGTGAGAAGTTAATGTGATGATTTATGATTGATGATAGTGATGCCATAAAATTTTGATGAGTAAATCTGATGAGATATGATTAATGATAGTTATGTTGCGAATTTTTGATGAGAATATTGAAGTAACCCATCGTTGATGAAATAATGGTGATTCCAATTTGTGTTTGAGGTGACGGTCTTAATGGAGTATCATAGGTCAATGAGGGAGAAAATAAATATTGAGAATTTGTGAAATGAATATAATTTTATTCCATTAAGACCGATCGTGGTGGTCTGCTGTTGAATCTTAAGACAAGATTGTTAGACCTTGGAGGTATTCAGGTGGAGAATTCCTAAGTGACTTGGAGATAGCACTCCCAATGTTGGGAGCTATCATGCAACACACATTTACCTCGACTGTCGCGTATAGGTGTCTCAGGTTGAGTTCAGGGGATCTATGAGGACAAGGCCAATATGAATTGTTAGTTCACCGGGATGATGGCATAAGATCAAGCCTCCTAATCAAATACTTCATTGTTAGAATGGTACCACATTGTGAAGTAGAGTTTAAGCTCATGCATAACATTGCATTATATTGTGATTGTTTTGTTGTGATTAATATGTATCGTGTGTCCTGATAATTTATCTTAGACGATTTGATGTTATAGTGAAATTTATTGACTTTCCTTCAGTGATTTTGTCTTTTTAATGTGATATTTTCTTGAGGCATGTTTGTGTAATGAGACGGTTCTATTATGATTGTTTGCGTGTATTGTTTTTACTTGTATCATATTATCATCATGATTTCGAAACTCGCCTATGTGACACCCTAAACCCTAAAATAACATATATAATAATTTTTACTAAATTATTTGAAGAAAACTTGCAGCGGATAAAGAAATTTGTTAAAGAGAATAAAAACTTTAATATCTAATTTAGGATATTACATTTCTCTAAATAGACATGTAACAATTGAACTTTGTTCCTCAATTAAAACAATGCAATATCAATGAACTTGAATGAACTAGAATTTCTTGATTTAATTCCCAAGACTTACTCGTACTAAGTTTTCATATAAAAAGTCATTTGTAACATAAGTATAATACACATTACAACTCTTAATTCTCGGTATCACCTATTAGAGCGCGGTTTCTCCCAAACTTGAACTTCGAGACTCATTAACCTGGAATAACTGCGATTTTGCAAACGCAGGGCCAAGCCAGTCAAACACAAACAACGAAGGAGGTGAGTTTTGAAATCATGTTGATATTATGATATAAATAAGAGGAACACGCAATTAATCATCAATAAACTGTATCATTACACAAACATTCTTCAAGGAAAAACATCACATTATATAGTCAAAATCAAGGAGAATCAATACACTTCACTGCAACATCAAATCATCACATACATTATTATCACGCATAATACATATTAATCATGACAAAACAATCACAAGAAAATGTAATGCTATGCATGAGTTTAACTCTACTTCACAATGTGATACCATTCTAACTCTGAAGTATTTGGTTAGGAGCCTTGATACTATGCCACCATCCCGGTGGACGGTCAATTCAAATTGGCCATGTCCTCATAGATCCCCTCAACTCAACCGGAGACACATATACATGACAGTTGAGGTGTACGTGTATTGCATGGTAGCTCCTGACAATTGGAGTGTGACCTCCAAGTCACCTAGGAATTCCCCACCCGAATACCTACAAGGTCTAACAATCTTGCCTTAAGGCTCAAATACAGACCGCCACAATCAGGCTGATTCAGTTGTACTTCCCCGGAATAACTAGGCTTGTCAGACCCTACCTATATGATGAAAAAATAATCTTCATTATCATCATTATCATCACGAAAGCATATATCATACCATGCATCCATATTTTATTATCACATCACTTAAATTCGTCTAATCAAACATATACACATAATTTCATTCAACATCAAACATCACAATAATGACAAATATCAACTACCACACAAATATCGTAAATTAAATGAGTAAAAAAACATACTGAAATTTTGCGAAAAAAATGGAGAAACGTTTCTGAAACAGTTATCGTTCACCGGTGCCAAACGATAGGTTGTTGTTGTGTTTCCTCTTTGGTTTTAGAGCTGCCCGTCCAATTCGGTTTTTTTTTATTTGGTTGTTTTTATTTATTAACAATTAGGGTTTACACATGCTTAAACCATTGGTCCCTTTATTTATTTTTCAATAAAATCAATAATTACTAAAACTAATGTTATAATTATATTAAATACTAGTCAAACGCATAAAAGAATATGATATTAAATAATAATAATAATAACAATAACAATAAAACACATATAATTTGTTAATGAAATTAAAAATGATTGAAATTCAAATTAAATCAACATATTCATAAAACTCACCAATTGAATTTTATTAAATTCCATAAATTCGATACAATTATCATTATTAATTGCACACACATATTGTATTATCTCACAAAGATAATAATATTTAAAACACAAATCACCATTCACTTAGGCAACCACAAACATAACAATATTTAAAACACAAATCATCAACCACTTAGGCAACCACAAAGATAACAATATTTAAAACACAAATCATCAGCCATTTAGGCAACCACAAAGACAAAACATTTCAGATTAAATTTTTTAATCACATAAGACGTCAAATTTATGTTCTCATGGATGTTCATAGTTAGAGCTCAATAACTTCAACACATCAAATATGCAGGTGAACAAATATATCATAATCACCACTTTCATTTTAGTAATCCGTAAGATTCGATTTGACTATTTGTTATTGATAAAAATTAAACTCATTACCAAGAATACAATAACAATAGAAATTTTATTCCTTTCACTATAAAGTTTTATGTATTGTAAAAATAGACTATACATTAGTACATTTCAATAATCAATTTTCTAATATTGTCAAAATTAAAATTATAAAATTCTCAGCAATTTCCTCATGACACATATATTGTTCATAAAAAGCAAATTTAAAATTTAAAATGCTCAAAAAGTCAATACTTAATATCAAATACATCATAACAAACAGATTACTAATGATATCATTATAAAAATTATAACTTTATAATTAAGTACTCTAAAACAAGTAAGGAGTTAAACATTTTAACTACAAACATATTTATCAAGGGATAATAATAAAAATAGAACTCTATAATTAAGTTCATCAAAATAGATGTGTTACTCAAAAGAAACAACCAAACATTATAGTTAATTTCTTTACGACGAAAATAAAATCAACTTTTTTTTTTTAAGACATTCAGACATCATATCAATATCCTACGAATCACTAATTTAATATCTAGCCTAATTCTTCATAGGGAAAATCCCTTACCTTAGACGCTTTCTTTCTTAACATCTTTAAATTTGCACGAGAAAATAACTCATGAGGCAATGATGAATTCAACACCGATAGATACTGGGATTTATGACTTAGAAAATTATTTTAGAAGTGCACGAATGACAAATAGTTGTGACAGCAAGAGACCTAATGGAAATGTATGAACATAATAGCTATTTTATACGTTGCAATATTACGATAGCATTCTTGTCTAAAATTGAAGTACACTTAATTCCAAAATTATGCTACCAATAATTACTATTTATTTAATTTTATTAGGTTGTTACAAAGTCAGTTGAAATCATGTGTATTTATGTGTATGTGTTAATTAGAATTAACTAATAAAGTTCACCATATATTTTAGGGTGTCACACCATCCATTTTAATTAAATAAATAAATTAGAGGGTGTCACATCACCCTTATAATTTTGTATCTAATAGTTACGAAACCAAAAGTAGAATAGAATTATTTTTGTAGACAATTAAATTAAAATAAAAATTATAATTTTAGTTTAAAAGAGATGAATGCATGAGATACAAAAAGGAGATTAGTCATCTCTTAATTGCACATAAAAAACTCATAATTAAATTATAATCATTCCTTAAAAAATAAATTAAAGGTGTTAAAAATAAAATAAATTAAACGTGTTAAAAATGAGTTAATGCACATTATGCCAAGAAAACACCATGAATTATCATAAAGGAGAGTAAAAGAATGAGTCAAGTCACTAATTTATTTTTTAGGATGGATCAAAAATATTTTCAAAACACATATATATAAGGTTGGGTTTCACTAACTCTATAATATCTCGTAAAATGAGTACTTATTTGGTCGTAAATAAAACTAACAAACAATATACCTTTTATAAATTCTAATTTAATTAAATAATTCAACTAATATTTTATAAACTAAAATAAATCAAGCAAGACAAGAATACCACAGATAAAAAATAAAACAAACATATCTAAAACATCAATTTCATGATTATCGAAACTAATCAAATAAACAAAATGCACAATAGTCCATTTAGAAAATAATCACATCATAAATAATCCCATGTAATAGTCACGCCAAAACAATTAAATAAAAATAAAGATTATAATTATAATTATTCAGGTAAAGTAGAGTGTGATAAAATTTAGTTTAATATATTTATACATAGAATAATTATTAATATAATAATTAAACATAACAATTACTAAAAAGACAAATATATAATATATATGAAAATTTTGGGGTGTTACCAGACTTACCCCTTAAAAATAGTTTTGTCCTCGAAACTAAGAGGAAAAACAAATGGACAAGCTACATACACGTATTGACACATTTCTTAATAAAAAAATAAAGTAAAATTATTATGAATCCTCATTAGTGTCACAAATTTCTTGATTAACAATAATTCAACTAAAATATAAAAATATGAGTTGTATAAAAGGTACTTGTAAAATACATGAACTAGTTAAAGCAAACCAATGAGCATATAAAGAAAAACATAAGAGGAAATAATTGAGAATGTTCATGTATTAAAATAGAGCAAATTTAAAATTATATGCTTATAACAATAATTTAAAAATTTATAAATAGAACAAGAGGGATATCATAGATCCTTTCATAAAAATTATTTCTATAAAGAAATTGATTTAATTGTATTTATTTATTACACAATAGAAATTGACAATGCAATATTGATATGCAAAATTCATTGATAATGATGTATAATATAATAATAATAATAATAATAATAATAATAATATTAATAATAATAATAATAAAACACTTATAATTTGTTAATGAAATTAAAAATGATTGAAATTCAAATAAAGTCAACATATTCATAAAACTCACCTATTTAATTTTATTAAATTCCATAAATTCAATACATTTACCATTACTAATAGCACACACATATTTTAAACTTATCTCAAAAAGACAATGCAAAATAAAATTAAATTTGATAGACTTTTTAATAGGTAAATACATTCTCGAGAATAGTAAAAATGAATTATTGTTATCGCCTTCTTCGAAATTAAGCCACCGTAATTAACATCTCATACTCATTTAGTAATAATCATATTAATTTTTCTTTAAATTTAGATTATTAAAAGACTTTTAGTACATTTGTATAGCACGAAGGCATTGTCACATCTTCCATTCATTTCAACTTTGTTAACTCTTTTTAATCAAACCAATCCTTTAAAATAAATAACATGATAAAATTAAATAAATAAAAACATAATTTACAATTAAGATTTGCGACATTTAGATAATAATAATAATTACTGGAAATATTTTAATTTAGGTAATTAGACAAAATTCGTTTATAGTAATAAAAAATATTCAATGATTGTTGACAAGAGAAAATCATTCTTAGACCTTTTTTTTATGTAACATTTAACATGAAATAAAACTTAAAATGTTAACAAATAATAACAATAATAAAAATAATAATAACATTAATGGTAAAATAATTACAACAACCTACTATCTTAACTCTTCATCTTACGGTGTGTAAACAACATTTATAAAATAATGAAAATATTAAATATGTATATAAATTCAAAAAGAAAACGTAACTACATTAAATAAATAAAAACATAATTTACAATTAAGATTTGCGACATTTAGATAATAATAATAATTACTGGAAAAATATTTTAATTTAGGTAATTAGACAAAATTCTTTTATAGTAATAAAAATATTCAATGACTGTTGACAAGAGAAAATCATTCTTAGACCTTTTTTTTTTATGTAACATTTAACATGAAATAAAACTTAAAATGTTAACAAATAATAACAATAATAAAAATAATAATAATATTAATGGTAAAATAATTATAACAACCTACTATCTTAACTCTTCATCTTACGGTGTTTAAACAACATTTATAAAATAATGAAAATATTAATATGTATATAAATTCAAAAAGAAAACGTAACTCCATTAAATTTGACTTAAGAAGATTAATTTAAGAAATAAAATCAAAATCAAATTACTTTATTAAATACCTTTGGAATATCAAAAAAATATCTCAACAAAAAAAGTAAAATGAAAATTTATTTCTAACACTAATAATCACATCAAATTAAATGATATTCTTTTTAAAAACATTTGCAATGCAAGCGAACTAAAATTTATAGTTTCAATAAAATAACATAAAATAGATAATGATAACAACAATAACATGTAGCACTATATTTTTATAACATAATAATACTCATTTGTATTAAGTAGAAGATGAAACTATTTTGTAATATTCATGATTATTATAAATCAGACTAATTAACCCAAGTAACAACTAGATCACAAAATATTTAACGTGAGCAAGAAGTAGATAGTCTAAGAATATTAAAACAAAATAGTCATATGATAAACAAGTAAAAAAAATCATAAAAGATAGTAAAATCTATCAAATTACGAAGAAGATTTCTAAATAATATAAAAAGACAATGCTAAGAAAAACATACTAAACATAGAGATTTCATATTTGAAAACAAGTAAATACACAGTAAAATAGGACCATTAAACCAAATAAGAAAAACAACAATTAACATAATTAATAGTACATAATAGGAATTTAAGTAATTAATAAAAATTCAAATTCAAGAAAGTTACACAATTAATGACATACAATAGAAATTTAAATAAAATTCAATAATTAGAAAACTAAACAGTTAACATAATTAATGACACATAATAAGAATTTTAACTTTACACAATTAATGACACATTATAGAAATTTAAATAAAATTTAATAATTAGAAAACCAAACGTTAACATAATTAATGGCACATAATAGGAATTTAAGTAATTCTTAAATATTCAAAGTGAAGAAGTTACAGAATTAATGACACACTATACAAATTTAACTAATTAGTAATGATAAAAGATAAATAATAGTAAAAACAACGAAAAATATGCATATGATGGTTATTAATGACACAATATACAAATTTTACTTACTATAAAAACAACGAAAAATAACGAAAAAATAATAGTTACAGAATTAATGACACACTATACAAATTTTTACTTACTATTTATAACAAACGGTTATTAATTATTTATATTAATAAAATATTATACGAAAAATATGCATATGATGGTTATTAATGACACACTATACAAATTTTACTTACTATAAAAACAACGAAAAATAATAGTTACAGAATTAATGACACACTATACAAATTTTACTTACTATTTATAACAAACGGTTATTAATTATTTATATTAATAAAATATTATTTTAAATAATTTTTTTTTAAAATTTTTCATTCTTTCCAAAATCATTCTATAAATATATGATTTTCTACAATCAATTATTTTAACTTTCATATATTAAACAATATTCACTTTCGAAAAAAAGATTAATTGAAGGTGCAATGTCTTTATTTATCCAAAAAGTCATTTTGATATGTGTGTGTTTATGTTGCTGTTCATGCACAATGTTCTTGGAGTTGATTTGACTATTACTAACATATTGGAAAGCCATATGGACTTAACTGTTCATTGCAAATCTGCTGATGATGATCTTGGGTTCGTGTTCTTCAATTTAATCAGAGGTTTGGTTTTTCTTTTAAAGATCGTTTTATTGGGAGAACACAATTCTATTGTTCTTTTCAATGGAATGGTGAAATTAAATGGTTTGACGTATACATAGAAGGTAGAGGTGAATATAAAGGTGAACATGTCAATTGGTTTATAGAGGAAACAGGACCATGTAGGAGTGGTATTTGCTATGAGTGGAATAAGTAATTGATGATGTGTTACACATTTGTTTATCTTCATAAATATTGTATTTGAGGGTATTGAGTTTAACACCCCAAATTTTGTAAGAAACTATTTTATCAATTTAATAATATTTAAAATAATTAATTTGGTGTTTATATTATTTTAGAATATATGTTGATCAATTTTATGATTAATTTTCTTCATACGTGTGTTTTCTATGATGTGTTAATTTTATATATATTGGACTAAATGAATAATATAAATACCAAATATTATATTTTTTATTTTTTATATTTTTCTAAAAATAATAGTAATTTAGTTTAATTTTACATCTACCCGTGTGTTCGTAATTAATGTAATATATTTCTTTATGCGTTTCACTAATGTTAAATGTAAGACCCATAATTTTAAAGTGCCATTTATGTATTTTTGGTGTATTTTGGATTTTGGCTCGGAGGTTTTTAAGCCAAAGTTAATTTATATTTTGGAGTTTTATAATCAAAAGATATTTCTATGCCAATTAAAATTTCTCATCGATAAATAAATTGAATTTAACTGCGGAAAATCCTTTACGGAGAATTTAAGGCGTTTCGGGTGAAACGGTAATTTAATAAATATCTAGATTTTGAGATATTTGTTAAGTTATATTTATTATATTTATATATGTTTGTTTGGAGGGAAAAAGAAAGGAAAACTAGAAGGAAGGAAAAGGAAAAGAAAATAGTATATAAAGGAAGGAAGGAAAAGGAAGAAAGGAAAAACAAAGGAAAGAAATAGAAAGGAAGGAAAATCTCAAATTTCCATCTCCTTCCTCTGAACATCACGCAAGAAAACCAAAATTCCATCCTTCTCCATTTCTCGTTTTTCGTTGCTTCCTTTTCTTCAAAGCTAGTGACCCAAGGTCGGGTGTGAGTTAGATCAAGGTTTTCGCAACTCCACTCTTTCCTCTTTGATTCGAAACGAAGAAAAACGGTTTTGAGATCCAAACACAAACCCCTCCGTTTCTCCTAGATCCAAACCTCATTTCTCGAAGAGATAGAAGGGAAAGTTGTTCACCACCACGCTACGGTGCTAGGGAACTAATTTGGAAGCGGCGTTGCGAGCGGAGATTTTACCGGAATTACTCGCGGTACCGGAAACGCACGTTAAGGCTAACGTTGAGGTAAGGGCTCCTTCCAAACTTCTAGCTTGCATTAGGGACTTATTTGTAGTTGTGTGGGAAGGAATTTGTTAGGGTTAAATGTATCGATTTGGGGAAAAACGAAACTAGTGCGTTATGGGTAAAAACCTTAGAGTTAGGTTTTGTTTATAGTGATGAATGTTTCGTGGTAAATGAATTTGAATGTCATTGTGTATGATTATGGTAAATGGAATTTGATGTATCTGGGTGTTGTGTTGCGTGATTTGTGTTTCGTTGTATTTGGTGTGTTCGTACTTGATGTTTGTAATTGGTGTGGTTGTTGTGAATTATGGTTTGAATGTGAAAGTATGTTTGAATTTGTTTCTGTGGAAAATTGGAAAACCATTAGAGTTAAACGAGTATTAAAAATGGGGAATCTTTTAATACCTCGGTTTACTTAATGTGTATTTGAGGAAAATGTTTTAAGTTAACTGGGCGTTGAGAATGGGGAATCTCTTAATGTCTCGGTTACTTAACTATCGTTTTTGAAAATCGTTTCGGTAAATGAGTATTAAAGAATGGGAATCTCTTAATGACTCGTTTACTGAATGTTTTGCGAGAAAATCGTTTAAGTCAAAAGTATATTAAGAATGGGGAATCTCTTAATATGACTGTTTGCTTAACGTTTTGTTTTGAAAATCATTAAGTTAAATCGGTATTAAGAACGGGGAATCTCTTAATACTTATTTAATTAATGTTGTTTGAAAGTCGTTTAAGTTAAATGGGTATTAAAAATGGGGAATCTTTTAATATCTGCATTTTGCTTAACGATTGTAGTGGATGGAGTCTGTGTATGCTCATGCATTTCATTTGGTAAATTGTGTCGACCCGTGATAGGTGACACCTTGGTAAACTGTACTGACCCGTGATAGGTTGTACGTTTACGATTTACTATTTAGTAATTCGTGTTGACCCGTGATAGGTGACACCTTGGTAAACTGTACTGACCCGTGATAGGTGGTACGTTTACGAGTTACTATTTAGTAAATCGTGTTTGACCCGTGATAGGTGACACCTTGGTAAACTGTACTGACCCGTGATAGGTGGTACATTTACGATTTACTTTTTTGGTGAATTGTGCTGACCCGTGATAGGTGGCACCTAGGTAAACAGTACTGGTCTGTGATAGGCGGTACGTTTACGATTTCCCGCTTTTTCTTTTAGTAAATCGTGTGACCGTGATAGGTGACACCTCGGTAAACTGTACTGACCGTGATAGGTGGTACGTTTATGATTTACGCATTTTAGTAAATCGTGCTGACCCGTGATAGGTGGCACCTCGGTAATTGGTACTTTGGCCTGCGATAGGCGGTACAATTATGATTTACGGCCCTTCGAGGAGGGTTTTGGTTTGGAATTCCGAGTCCATGCATTTTGGCATATACGCATTGCATTAGGGTGCTTGGCACGCGAGTCGTATTGATTTGAGTTTATGATTGAGTGATTTGAATTTGATTTATCGTGTTAATTGCGTTGAAAATGCTAAGTGTTATGTGTTGATTATTGGGTGTAAGTATGATGGTTATCGAGATCCCAATTGCCATGGTAATCGCGTAGAAATTGCTAAGTGTTAAGTCGTGAACTTGATTAGGAATGACTTAGGTTAATTCATGAATTTTTGGGAAAATGATCAGGGAAATCGATTTCCCAATCGATTGGATGGAAGTCAGGGGCTTGGCCAATGAACAAAATCGATTAGCCAATCGATTTTGTAATCAGTTTTCGAAAAATCCCTTACGAAATCGATTGCCCAATCGATTGAATCAAGCCAGAGTTCAAAATTTCACTAAAAACCTTCAGGAAATCGATTTGGAAATCGATTGGTATTAAGTCAGGGGCTCCGTTATCCTGTCAATCGATTGCCAAATCGATTGATTCAGCCCAGGATTCTATTTTCATAAAAAATCTTCACCCCAATCGATTGCCCAAATCGATTGGCTCAGTGAAAATCCTCAGTTTTAGTTGTATGATTAATTGCTCATGAATCTATCCATGTCTTGTTTTATTATGTGTTAATTAGGAGATCGAGAATTGCATTTTACCTTCATTTCATTGGCAATGTACTGTATGAACTTTTCGCATATTGAAAATCCTGTTAAGGTGCATGCTTAGTTGAAAAGTTGTTTTGAGCATTCAAAAAACTTAATTGCTATGTGTTAACTGTTATTTTCTGGTTGGTGACCCTTTACACTATTGTGGAAATCTGGGCTTTGCCCTCAGATGAGAGTCAGGACGGCCCTACCGGTTCGTACCCTACGGACAGGAATGGAGATGGGAACGCTTGACTGCAGTTACGTTAGGAGGATCTCACGGGGCGCGTGGAGATTACTCAGGGTGTATAGCTTTTTGGTAGGATGATAAGATTAGGATGATGTATAGGGACTAGGGGTCCTTCTTTTTGGTTTGGAGTATTTTCAGTTTGGAAAACTGTACTTATACAAATATTATCAGTTTGATATCATCTTTGGATGGGTTCCATGTACCATTTGATGTTATGTAAATGTTTTGGATTTATAATTGGAGAAACTTTTCCGCTGCGTAAAATTATAATGACTCAATTATTTATCCAAAAGCATTTCCTCATTTGTTTTACTTTGTTTTATTTTAATTTCTTTGAAAAAAAAAATATACCCTCGCTTTGAAAAACGGGGTGTTACATTAAATGTGCACTTAATTATATTTTAATTAGTTCCAAATGTATCTTATTTTAATTATTTACTTT
Organism: Cicer echinospermum; assembly: GCA_002896215.2. Classification (NCBI taxonomy): domain Eukaryota; kingdom Viridiplantae; phylum Streptophyta; class Magnoliopsida; order Fabales; family Fabaceae; genus Cicer; species Cicer echinospermum. The sequence continues at coordinate 16,040 of PGTU02015068.1, read as the reverse complement.
AAAAATAATTATTATGTATTGATATTGATTTCCTTTATTTTTATATATTTTCAATGGCATGGTGATTTTATGCATATTTATTGTGATTTAGTAATTTATATCAAATTGTTGATGATATATTTATTTAATTTATCGTTTTGACTATTCTATAAAGATAGTTGTATTTTCATGTGATTATTTTTGTAAAATAGTATAGTAATAATTGTAGTTATTATTTTGAATATGAGAGTTTTGGTTATTAGTTATTTTAAATAACTAATTTCATTAATTTATTTATTTTATAAAATAATAGTTTTCAAATATTAGCAATATTTTTGTAACGAAATTGTATAAAAAAAATATTAAGGAAATTAGTTTTGTAATTATTGGTTTTATATTTTTTTTTTCAAATAAACAAAGGAGCAAAATGTGTTTTATGGAATAGTCATATACATGAGTAAATGATAAATAAATATTAATAATAATAATAATAATAATAATAATAAAAATAATAATAATAATAATAATAATAATAATAATAATAATAATAATAATAAAAATAATAATGATGATGAATAAAAAAAAGGAAAAAAGGGAAGACAGTTTCCCATCTTCTATTTTGTATAAACCTATATCCTCTCCATCTTCTCTCTCTTCGACCATGACCATTATAGTGGGTGTCGTGCAAAATCGAGACCAGATTTGCGACCATTTTCATCTCCTCTTTCATTTCCAACTAGAATCGCACGTTGAAAAGGACTATTCCTCTTCGTCAAAAATCACACATCCATCTCTTAATCCAGATTTCGGCCACCACGACTATCACAAACAAAATCGAGACCATATTTGGAGTCCACGAAACACCCTCTTCCATTACATATGTGTGAAATCACCAATCGTTATAGTTTAAAAAAAGGGTTTCCACCATTGTCGCGATTTTTATCTTGAATTTTGGCCAGCACGTTCATCGTCTTGATAAAGTGATACCTTTTTGGATTCCTCTTGTTGAAATCTTCAAGAAGCAATACTCATTTGTGTGTTTCGGTGAAGTTGATGTCAAATCATGTCGATGCTCCAACGTATCGATGAGGTCTTTCCTAATAAGTTATTTCACTTTGTTTTAAATATTTTTCTTCTCCTAACAGTTTTATTAATTATGTAATACTGATTTTTATGCACCGTGTCAAATGTAACAACCAAAATTTACAATAAACTATTTTATTAATTAAATAAAATTTTAAATAATTAATTTGATGTTAAAATGATTTTATAACATATGTTGATAGATTTTGGGATTAATTTCGTTATATAGCTGCTTTCTATAATGTGCTAGTTTTATAAATATAAGATTAAATGTGCGATATAAAATAAATATTATATTTTATTATTTGATATATATTTTTTTAAAAAATAATAGTATTTTAGTGTAATATTTTAAAGAAAATTATTTTATACGACTTTACGTGTATATATGCGTATCAATTCATTTAATATTTTTTTTGTTGCTTCACTGATGTTTAATATTCACGCAGTTATATTTTTAATTATTTATAACTATTTTCTATTTTTAGTTATTTTTATTAATAATTATCTTGACATAGAATTGATCATCTGTGTTTGATTTCCTTTATTTTTAAATCTTATTATGCATTGTAGTTTATATATATTTTAATTAAGATTTAGTACTAATATAAAGGTTGATGTTATATTTATTGTTATATAATTTTGGCTATTCTCTAATATAGTTATTTTAATTTGAGTATTTGTTAAAATAAGTCATATATAAGATTATTTTGAATATGAGGGTTTAATTATTAATGATTTAAAAGATTAATTACTTTAATTACTTATTTATCAAATATTTCTTTTGAAATATGAGTATTACAATGGTAATTAATTATGTTTTTAAAAAATGGTAAAAAAAAATAGTTTTGGTATTGTTTGTTTTATTTTAAAAAAATAATTAAAATAAATAGAAGAAAAGAGAAATTATTTTATGTATAAACATATATTTAAGATGTAAAATTTAATTAAATAATAAAAAAATATTTAATGAAAATACAAGAATGGCGGTTGTGAAAGAGAGGGTAAACCTGGCCCAAAATAAGGCAGTCACACATTGAGAGAAAAAGAAGAAAATTGATACCGTTCATCGATGATTTGTTCGAGAAAAGTTTATCTGTTTTCGTCCAAATTTTAGTATGTTGTTTTACTCATTTAGCTATTCAATTAAACACAATTTTTCCATAGTTTTAGCAACCCCAATTTCTCTGTAAAATATTCTTTTTCTTCGTTTACGGATTTTGTTATTTTGCACCGTTCTTCTTCACCGTAAGTACGATTTGAGTGAAACCAACGCCAAAAACAATTGTGTGAAAACTAGCTATATTATCCAATGATTGGTTTTCTGATTTAACGGTAATTTTCATTGACCGAATTTTGAAATTTTGTTTTTAGAGTATTTTCTCATAATTTATTTTTGATATTTACCCATAAAATATTGAGTTAGATCAATTGAAGGACAAAAGTCAAAGAACAAATATTGTTTGGTCGGAAAATCGTACTTGTGCGTGAAAGCATCGAAATAAGGTAAGGGTGAGAGAGTGTTTGAGTTTATGAGTATAATATAATGTGAGATGAACGGGAAAAACCATATTTTTCAACTATTCATTTGGGGCTCGCCACTTACGGCAGCAACCCTTTGAGTGATAAATTGATTAATATAAAAATATAGGAATTGTGAGATTAAAATGTGGAATAGAAATATTTATAAGGTGTTGATTGATTTATCTTCATTAAATGTGTGACATTTGATATTATTGTGATGTTTGATTTATTTTTATTAAATGTGTGATATTTGTTACTATTATGATATTGGATGTCGAATGAATTTTATGTATATGTTTGATTAGACGTGTTTATGTGATGCGACAGTAAAAGGTGGATGCATTTTGATTAGTTTATGTGATTATGATGATGTATAATTAATAATAATGATGTTATAAATTTGTGAGAAGTTAATGTGATGATTTATGATTGATGATAGTGATGCCATAAAATTTTGATGAGTAAATCTGATGAGATATGATTAATGATAGTTATGTTGCGAATTTGTGATGAGAATATTGAAGTAACCCCATCGTTGATGAAATAATGGTGATTCCAATTTGTGTTTGAGGTGACGGTCTTAATGGAGTATCATAGGTCAACGAGGGGAGAAAATAAATATTGAGAATTTGTGAAATGAATATAATTTTATTCCATTAAGACCGATCGTGGTGGTCTGCTGTTGAATCTTAAGACAAGATTGTTAGACCTTGGAGGTATTCAGGTGGAGAATTCCTAAGTGACTTGGAGATAGCACTCCCAATGTTGGGAGCTATCATGCAACACACATTTACCTCGACTGTCGCGTATAGGTGTCTCGGGTTGAGTTCAGGGGATCTATGAGGACAAGACCAATTTGAATTGTTAGTTCACCGGGATGATGGCATAAGATCAAGCCTCCTAATCAAATACTTCAGTGTTAGAATGGTACCACATTGTGAAGTAGAGTTTAAGCTCATGCATAACATTGCATTATATTGTGATTATTTTTGTTGTGATTAATATGTATCGTGTGTCCTGATAATTTATCTTAGACGATTTGATGTTATAGTGAAATTTATTGACTTTCCTTCAGTGATTTTGTCTTTTTAATGTGATATTTTCTTGAGGCATGTTTGTGTAATGAGACGGTTCTATTATGATTGTTTGCGTGTATTGTTTTTACTTGTATCATATTATCATCATGATTTCGAAACTCGCCTATGTGACACCCTAAACCCTAAAATAACATATATAATAATTTTTACTAAATTATTTGAAGAAAACTTGCAGCGGATAAAGAAATTTGTTAAAGAGAATAAAAACTTTAATATCTAATTTAGGATATTACGTTTCTCTAAATAGACATGTAACAATTGAACTTTGTTCCTCAATTAAAACAATGCAATATCAATGAACTTGAATGAACTAGAATTTCTTGATTTAATTCCCAAGACTTACTCGTACTAAGTTTTCATATAAAAAGTCATTTGTAACATAAGTATAATACACATTACAAACTCTTAATTCTCGGTATCACCTATTAGAGCGCAGGTTTCTCCCCAAACTTGAACTTCGAGACTCATTAACCTGGAATAACTGCGATTTTGCAAACGCAGGGCCAAGCCAGTCAAAAACAAACAACGAAGGAGGGGAGTTTTGAAATCATGTTGATATTATGATATAAATAAGAGGAACACGCAATTAATCATCAATAAACTGTATCATTACACAAACATTCTTCAAGGAAAAACATCACATTATATAGTCGAAATCAAGGAGAATCAATACACTTCACTGCAACATCAAATCATCACATACATTATTATCACGCATAATACATATTAATCATGACAAAACAATCACAAGAAAATGTAATGATATGCATGAGTTTAACTCTACTTCACAATGTGATACCATTCTAACTCTGAAGTACTTGGTTAGGAACCTTGATACTATGCACCATCCCGGTGGACGGTCAATTCAAATTGGCCATGTCCTCATAGATCCCCTCAACTCAACCGGAGACACATATACATGATAGTTGAGGTGTACGTGTGTTGCATGGTAGCTCCTGACAATTGGAGTGTGACCTCCAAGTCACCTAGGAATTCCCCACCCGAATACCTACAAGGTCTAACAATCTTGCCTTAAGGCTCAAATACAGACCGCCACAATCAGGCTGATTCAGTTGTACTTCCCGAAATCACTAGGCTTGTCAGACCCTACCTATATGATGAAAAAATAATCTTCATTATCATCATTATCATCACGAAAGCATATATCATACCATGCATCCATATTTTATTATCATCACTTAAATTCGTCTAATCAAACATATACACATAATTTCATTCAACATCCAACATCACAATAATGAAAAATATCAACTACCACACAAATATCGTAAATTAAATGAGTAAAAAAACATACTGAAATTTTGCGAAAAATGGAGAAACGTTTCTGAAACAGTTATCGATCACCGGTGCCAAACGATAGGTTGTTGTTGTGTTTCCTCTTTGGTTTTAGAGCTGCCCGTCCAATTCGTTTTTTTTTTATTTGGTTGTTTTATTTTATTAACAATTAGGGGTTTACACATGCTTAAACCCATTGGTCCTTTATTTATTTTTCAATAAAATCAATAATTACTAAAACTAATGTTATAATATATTAAATACTAGTCAAACGCATAAAAGAATATGATATTAAATAATAATAATAATAACAATAACAATAAAAACACATATAATTTGTTAATGAAATTAAAAATGATTGAAATTCAAATTAAATCAACATATTCATAAAACTCACCAATTGAATTTTATTAAATTCCATAAAATTCGATACAATTATCATTATTAATTGCACACACATATTGTATTATCTCATAAAGACAATGCAAAATAAAATAAATCTTGATAGAATTTTTAATAGGTAAACTACATTCTCGCAGATAGTAAAAACGAATTGTTGTTATCACCTTTTTCGGAATTAAGTTACCGTGATTAACCTCTCATACTCATTTAGTAATAATCATATTAATTTTTCTTTAAATCAGGATTATTAAAAGACTTTTAGTACATTTGTATAGCACGAAGGTATCGTCACATCTTCCATTCATTTAAACCCTATTAACTCTTTTTAATCCAACCAATCCTTTAAAATAAATAACATGATAAAATTAAATAAATAAAAACATAATTTACAATTAAGATTTGCGGCATTTAGATGATAATAATAAATACTATAAAAATATTTTAATTTAGGTAACTAGACAAAATTCATTTTATAGTAATAAAAATATCCAATGATTGTTGACAAGGGAAAATCATTCTTGGTCATTTTTTTATGTAACGTTGAACATGAAATAAAAATTTAAAGGTGAACAAATAATAACAATAATGAAAATAAAAATAATATTAATTGTAAAAATAATTACAACAACCTACTATCTTAACTCTTCATCGTACGATGTGTAAACAATATTTATAAAATAAAGAAAATATTAAATATGTATATAAATTCCAAAAGAAAACGTAACTACATTAAATTTGACTTAAGAAGATTATTTTAAGAAATAAAATCAAAATCAAATTAGTTTATTAAATACCTTTGGAATATCAAAAAATATCTGAACACAAAAAATTAAGAGGAAAATTTATTTCTAACACTAATAATCACATCAAATTAAATGATATTCTTTTAAAATATTTGCAATTCAATCGAACTAAAATTTATAGTTTCAGAAAAATAACCTAAATAGATAACGATAACAACAATAACATGTAGCAATATATTTTTTAACATAATAATACTCATTTGTATAAAGTAGAAAATGAAATTATTTTATAATATTCATGATTATTATTAGCAAGACTAATTACGTCAAGTAATAGCTAGATCAGAAAACAGTTAACGTGATCAAGAAGTAGATAGTCTAAGAAAATTAAAACAAAATAGTCATATGATAAACAAGTAAAAAAAATTCATAAAAATAGTAAAATCTATCAAATTACGAAGAAGATTTCTAAATTAATATAAAAAGATAATGCTAAGAAAACATTCTAAACATAGAGATTTCATATTTGAAAACAACTAAATACACAATAAAATAACACCATTAAACCATATATTTAAGGCATACATTTAATGACAAAAACTAATGGAGGTTGTGACACCCTGAATACCACAATAATATATATATATATATATATATATATATATATATATATATATATAATATATATATATATATATATATATATATATAATAATTTATATCATATTCCTAAAAAATTTGCAGCGGATAAATACAAAATATAATTCCAAGAAAATAAAAATAAAAACACTTTAAACTTATTTTATCCATTAAAATAGTGCAATCTCGATAAGCTTGATTTAAGTATAATTACTTGATTTAATTCTAAAAACTTACTAGTACTTCTAAGGTTTTCGTACAAAAATTAGATTCAAATATAATAAGTAGAATACAAATAAAAACCCTTATTCCCGTTATCCTCTATCAGAGCGGGGTTCCTCCCAAACTTAAACTTCAAGACTAATTAACTTGTATTAACTGCGATTTCGCGAACGCAGAGCCCAGCCAGTAAAACACAAACAACGAAGGCGGTGAGTTTCGAAATCATGATGACGGTATAATACCAGTAAGAAGATCACGCAAACAATCATTCGTGTCCAAATAGGGTTTTTAACCAATCTTGTACATCCAATAAGTTCATTTTTTCATTGGATTAAAATTTAGGTCATTTTCATCCTCCCTAGGTTTATTCTAGTCCGATTATGGTTTTTAACCAATCTTGTGCATCCAATAGGCGTGTTTGTGTCATTGGATGGACATTTAGGTCATTTTCGTCCTCTCTAAGCTTATTCTTGTCCAATTAAGGTTTTTAACCAAACTTGTGCATCCGATGACTTCATTTGTGTCTTGGGATTAACATATAAGTCATTTTCGTCCTCCCTTGGCTTATTCTTGTCCAATTAGGGATTTTAACCAATCTTGCGCTTCCAATAGGTGTGTTTGTGTCATTGGATGAACATTTAAGTCATTTTCATCCTTCCTAGGCTTATTCTTGTCCAATTAGGGTTTTTAACCAATATTGTGCATTGAATAAGTTCATCTGTTCCATGGGATTAACATTTAGGTCATTTTCGTCCTCCCTAGGCTTATTCTTGTCCAATTAGGATTTTTAACCAATCTTGTGAATCCAATAAGTGTGTTTGTGTCATTGGATGAGCATTTAGGTCATTTTTGTCCTTCCTAGACTTATTCGTGTTCAACTACTGTTTTTAACCAATCTTGTGCATCCCATAGGTGTGTATGTGTCATTGGATGCACATTTAGGTCACTTTCGTCCTTACTAGACTTATTCATGTCCAACTAAGGGTTTTTAACAAATCTTGTGCATCCAATAGGTGTGTTTGTGTCATTGGATGAACATTTAGGTCATTTTCGTCCTCCCTAGACTTATTCTTGTCCAACTAGGGTTTTTAACTAATGTTGTGCATCTAATAGGTTTGTTTGTGTCATTGGATGAACATTTAGGTCATTTTCGTCATCTCTAGTGTTAATCTTGTCCAATTAGGGTTTATAACTAATCTTGTCCAACCAATAAGTTCATTTGTGTTATTGGATTAACAATTAGGTCATTTTCGTCCTCCCTAGGTTTATTCTAGTCCAATTATGGTTTTTTAACCAATCTTGTGCATCCAATAGGTGTGTTTTGTCATTGGATAAACATTTAGGTCATTTTCATCCTCCCTAGGCTTATTCTTCTCCAATTAGGGTTTTTAACGAATCTTGTGCATCCAATTAGTTCATTTGTGCCTTTGGATGAACATTTAGGTCATTTTCGTCCTCCCATGCATTATTCTTGGCCAATTAGGGTTTCAAACCAATCATGTGCATCCAATAGGTGTGTTTGTGTCATTGGATGAACATTTAGGTCATTTTCGTCCTCCTTTGTTTTTTTCTTGTCCAATTAAGATTTTTAACCAATCTTGTGCATCCAATAAGTTCCTTTGTGTCATTGGATTAACTTTTAGGACATTTTCATCCTCCCTTGGTTTTTTCTAGTCCAATTAGGGTTTTTAACTAATCTTGTACATTCAATAAGTGAGTTTGTGTCATTGGATGAACATTGAGGTCCTTTTCGTCCTCCCTATCCTTATTCTTGTCCAATTAGGGTTTTTAACCAATCTTGTGCATTCAATAAGTTCATTTGTGTCATGGGATTAACATTTTGGTCATTTTCGTCCTTCCTAGGCTTATTTTTCTCCAACTAGGGTTTTTAACCAATTTTTTGCTTCCAATAGGCGTGTTTGTGTCATTGGATTAACATTTAGGTCATTTTCGTCCTTCCTAGACTTATTCTTGTCCAACTAGGGTTTTTACCCAATCTCTTGCATCCATTAGGTGTGTTTGTGTCATTGGATGAACGTTTAGGTCATTTTCTTCCTCCCTAGAATTATTCTTGTCCAACTAGGGTTTTTAACCAATCTTGTGCATCCAATAAGTGTGTTTGTGTTATTGGATGAACATTTAGGTCACATTCGTCCTTCCTAACCTTATTCTTGTTCAATTAAGTTTTTCAACCAATCTTGTGCATCCAATAGGTGCATTTGTGTTATTGGATGAACATTTAGGTTATTTTCATCCTCCCTAGGATAATTCTTGTCCAATTAGGGTTTTTAACCAATATTGTGAATCCAATAAGTGTGTTTATGTCATTGGATGAACATTTAGGTCATTTTCGTCCTTCCTAGACTTATTCGTGTTTAACTAGTATTTATTTACCAATCTTGTGCATCCCATAGTTGTGTATGTTGGTATCTATGACCTCGTAATAAGCGGAATATATCAGAATGTATCAGTTCTTTATGAAATTAAATCAATTTCATACACACAGCGGAAATTAAATTGTGGCATACAAGATTAGCAAGTTTTATTAGATTGATATGAAATTAACCAAGATGCATACAAGTCAAAATTAACAGATTAAACAATATTACTTATTACAGAATATGTTTAACATGCATATAGTTTTAATCACATATACAGATATATCAAGATAGTAAATCAAAGGAGTTAAGGGTTAGAGAAGATTGCACCAAGAATTTATACTGGTTCAGTTGTCAACTTGACAACCTACATCCAGTCCTGCAAATCCAAACGGATTTCAGATTTTCTTCTCCAATAGAAAGAATCAATTACAGATTGTCCAGTTTCCTTCCCGAAACCTATCTATCTTAATGATCTCTTTCCTATTGATCACCCTCTGATCCTTGTAGATACTCGTCAATCTAACACATAATCACAGTGCAGCTCTTTCTTGTTGAGTACTCTCACCCAAGAAAGTAGCCACCAGTTTCTAGCTGGCTTTCTATCAACCCTTTGATCCTTGTAGACAATCGGCAGCCTGACACAAAATCAAAGTACGACTCATTTCTTGTTGAGACCTCTCACCCAAGAAAGTAGCCACCAGTTTCTAGCTGGGTTTTTAGCGTTCGTTTCGTTTCAAAGTATTGTTACAGAATGAATAAAAGAAGTACAAAATAAAAGTCTTCAATCTTGATCAAAGTCTTCTCACGAATCTGGATATTCAATGATTGTTCATGAGGACAATGTCTTTTCTCTCAAGATTACTTTTTCTCTTTTTTCTCTCCAATGAATATGGATGATCCTTTATCTTAATCTGAAAAAGCAGTATCAGATTTGTTAACAAAGTGTATTTTGATCTGTAATCAAAGTTATCTTGAGTTCTTAGAAAAGTGAAACGTTATGATCAAAAGTTCTTCTTAAAAAAAAGATTGAAAGACAGTTTATATAGTTTCTGAAAAAACAACTGCTAAATCGATTTCCAATCGATTTATTAAAGTTAAAACACATGCTTAATCGATTTGCCAATCGATTTCGCGAGTCTTGTTTTTCTTTAATCTTGAAACTATATAAGCTAATCGATTTACCAATCGATTCTTTTTAAACCACTTTTCAGTAAAACATGTTCAGACTTGTTGGAATCGATTGCCTAATCGATTGCTGGAAAACTGTTTCAATAAAAGTAATTTCAATCGATTACTCAATCGATTTTCCAAATCTCAGAGTCGATGTACAAAAACACAGAGTCGATTTGGTCACAATCTCAGAGTTCACTGTGATTTCAAAAAGTTTATTTCAATCGATTTGCCAATCGATTGTGTTCAAAACAGTGGCTCAGTTTTTTTGATGTCAATCGATTTGTCAATCGATTGGATTCAAAACAGTGACTCAGTTATTTGATGTCAATCGACTTGTCAATCGCTTTGGTAGCATGTTCCTGAAAAGTTCTTACCTGGTGTTTAGTTCAATCGATTTCCCAATCGATTGCAACCAAACTTTATCAGAATTGAAAATTTCCACAATTGATTGTCCAATCGATTGTATTTGTCACAGGTGAGGTCATTTTTCAAATGATACTTTGTCAATCGATTTGCCAATCGATTCCCTCAACACTGGAGTGCCACTGTGACTTATCCAATCGATTTACCAATCGATGTGTTTGCCATCAGGTTTAATTTGTGAAATGTTCAATCGATTGCCCAATCGATTACTCTCCAAATCAGAGTGCTACTGACTTGTGCAGTTTTCATTTTTAATTAAGCTAATCGATTGCCTAATCGATTTCACATTTACAAACACTTAGGATTTCCTTACACCCTTGTTAAGCAATCGATGTCCCAATCGATTTACATAGTCAGAATTCAACTTTTGTTGATTTCTTGTGTTCCAAGCAATTTGATACAAGTGTGTGTGATTGAATTGGTGTTCCTGAAATTTTGCTCAATTGAAATATTAGATTATCATATTAAGTATGAATATTGTATGTTTGTTAATTATGTCAAAATTAGGATTCAAAGGACTAAAGTCCAACAATCTCCCCCTTTTTGGCATAATTGACAATCTTACAATTTTAACTTGAGCAAATCAAACATTTTCAAAAACATACCAAAGAAAACATTTTTATAGTATTGAAATATGTACCAGATCATAAGCATCAGAGCATGTATCAAATCAGCATGAGTAATTATTACAATTTTAAGTATCAGAGCAAAAAAAAAACATCATCAGAACATCAGATTCTCCCCCTTAATAATGCACAACAAGCATATTATCAAGTATATCAAGTTAATTTATCTCTCCCCTTTGTCAATTAAGGCAAAAAGGCAGAAAACAATACCTCCCCTATGTTAAAGAACATAAGCATAGGAATTGAAATCATATAACTTGTATATCAGATCAGAGCAAAAAATATCAGAGCAATTACTGAGCATGTCAGTTGATTACGATAACTGAATTTAAACAACATGTGCAGTGTATCAGATCAAACAAGCAGATATGCAACAGATGTAGTATGGCATATTTATATGATAACAATTAATAAATTTGCTCATACATATATATTATTAATAAAACATAAAACAGCAAAGCAGCAAACAAACAAAATAAGACATCACAAATAAGGAACTTGACCATCTAATCTCTTAAAGTGGGCTGGTTCTCACTATCATCTAGGGGAGAGGTAGAGACGCTGTATTACCCTCAGCAGGTGTCTCCTCACCGTGAGTCGCAGACGATCTAGAGGATCTGGCTGTGGTTTCCTCAGTTGCTTGTCGACCAATATGCGCTATGTCTTCAAAAGATAGCTTGAGGCCTAGGTGCGCTTGAATTGCAGCAATATCCTGAACAACTGATTTCAGGGATGTTTGGATAGATGTCAAAGTTGCTTCCATCCTTGCATTAGACTCTAGTAGTTTGGCATTGTGTGCCATTTGTGCTGCCATAAATTCCATCAGTTTTGTAACATATGCAGGAGTCTCAGCTGCAGCTTCAGAGGCTTGTGGAGGAGTTGACTCAACATTTGGCATTGTCCTAATCCAAATGTCATTCACTTTCTTCAATTCATCTGATTTACAATTGCTTCACCAAAGATGAGGTTGTCTTAGCAGATTCTTCATTCACAAAAGACACCTTGAAATGTTTAAGTATCTTCGTGATCAGCTGTGGATACGGCAACATAATTTTACTTTGCGAAGCTTCTAGCATATGCCGTAGCACAATCCAGGTCCAACTCATCCGTAGCTCTTTGGATAATCCCCATAAAAGTAGAATATCAAGCTTCTGAACCACTGCGTGAATTTCCTGATCGCGGTACAAGTATCCTTGTTTTGTGTGTACATGAGCATGCGTTGCTGTACCTTCATCTGACCAATTGGCAATGAGATGGTTTCCACAAAACCATCAATCATAATATCTTTCACTGCCGTGTTGCCTGTCCAGCGATGCTTCCCATCCTTCGTCAGCTGCATCCGCATCAGAACTACCATCTAAAGACGTTCCGTGGAATGGCAATCCTGTTAAATCAGCAAAATCTTCAAAAGTCATTGATAACCTTTTTACCTTTAATCTGAGTCTTGAATCCCTTATCAGTGAGCTTGAAGTTTGCATAAAACTCCTTATCAGTTTTGGATAACTGTCAAAGTAGATGAAAGAAAACCTTCAGACCATGAAATCTCAGATGATCTTGGAATGTGAAGCCTTCTGTATCAAGTAGGCAAAATCCAGGTTCTGCCATCATGGGATTTTCCTTTTCAGAAACTCTGCTGGAATAGTGACTTCTGCATCTTTATCCTTAGGTGCAGGGTTTTTCTTAGGTGGGGTGATGTAACTGGCTTCTTTTTTCTTTTGAGCAATTCATTTCATAGCATCTGCCAACAACTTCTCACTTGGTGGTTCCTTCCTTTTCTTAGATAACTCTTGATTCAGTGCAGGTTGCTTGCCCTTGTCCCTTGGCAAGGATTTTATGCGTAGGGAGATTGAAATTCTTTTAGACACAGTAGGTGGAGGGTGTAGGAGTTCTACTTGTTGAAGATGATGAAGGTGAAGGAGTATGGACTTGGGTCTGTTTCACTCGAGCCATGGTTGCAATTAGAAGAGATGAGTGAAGATAGAGTCAGATTGAATGCATATATCAGTTGCAGAGACAGAGCAAGAAGATGAAGCAGAGAAAGAAATATAGAAATCTGGACATAAACAGTGAAGAAATCGATTTAGACCTATTTCTTTTTAAACCTTTGAACAAGTAAATCGATTGCTCAATCGACTATGTTTACCGTTTTCTGGAGATCATCAATCGATTTGGTAATAATGACCCTCAACGACTAGTGAGAAATAGTCACAACGGTAATATTTCTAATCGATGTCCAAATCGATGTGCGGAGTTACTTAATCGATTCCCCAATCGATTGTCTAAACATTGAATACTGAACTAGTCGATTTCCCATCGACGCTCGGGCATGTTTCACAACACATCTTTGAATTTTGAAATCTGGACTAAACCAATCGATTCACAATCGATTCTTTAAACAAACAAAGAACAACTTGAAATCGATTAATCAATCGATTTAAACAAAAAAAACTTTCTGACTAACTGCCATTGACTCTTTTCTCTGTCATCAATACAACTTGGTTGACCAATCTTTCTTCATTTAATCTTCATTTAATGTTAAAGACAAGATTCTCATACTTGTCTCATTTCAGTGTCTTGAGCATTCCATTTCAAATATCAATCTTGCTGGTGTGATGTCAAGTACACCTGCAAAAAATATAATTAATTTTTGGATCTAGGTACCACAATTCAGATTGGGTCCTGGGGGGTCAGTCTTAACACAGATTCTTTTGCTATCCAAACTTGTTTCATCCTTGATTGGCTAATTTTTTAAATTTGCAATTAGACACAAATGTCCCTTTCTGCAACAGAAATGACATTTGCCATCAAAGGATGAATGTTTATTTGGTTAGTAAAGGTGTCATACATACTCTTAGAATAGCAGTTTTTTGACCATGTTTGACATTTCTGGTTTGCATATACCCAATACTAGATCTGTTTTTATTTTATCTTTTGACATGCATATTTGGTGTATATCCTAAACCTCAGATTTTTCATGAACATGTCTTTGATTGCTAAGTATGGACAATTTAGCTTATCTTACTATGTTGCAAAATTTAATAAATCAGATTTTAATGATGCAACAGTATTTTCCAAGTTCAATGCACTTTGCAGATTTTTCCTGTGAATCCTTTTCAGTTGTTCACATAAATTTTCAATTTCTTTATGTTCAACATTCATTTGTTCAACTTTTTCTTTGTGCTTAACAACTGTTTTATGGATTTCACATAATATCATGCAATTCATTGAAAGCTTCTTGTAGCTCATCATATGTTGGATTAAATTGCGAACTAACCTCACTGTCAGATTCTGAATTAGTGTGAGCATGAGACATAAATTTACTTCTTCTTCATCCGAAGAGAGGCAGAGGACTCATCGTTATCGTTGTCACTCCATGCAATATATGCTTTTCAGTTTTGGTGACTGGTTCCTTGCCTTTTCGATTTGTAGCTCTATTCTTGTTCTGCAGTTTGTAGCATCCGACTTTATGTGACCATCTTTACCACATTCATAGCATGTAACTGTCTGATGTCACTAGTCTTAGAGCTGGATGGTTTTCTGAATTTGTTTATCTTCTTCTTCAGAAACTTTCTTATATTTTTTTTGACAAGTGACTTCGTATTTCAGTCTCTACATTTTCACTGCTGTGAGCCATCTGAGTAGCAGTATCGGATTCAGGTTTAGATTGTCTGGGTGTTTGTATTTCAAGCATAATCCTTTCTTTTTCCTGCTTTCCATTTTTAGATCTGTCCAGCCGATGTAAATTCCCATTTCATGTTCCCTCAAATTTACCAAATTAATGTTGCTGTCGTCATCTTAAAGATCTTAGACTCAGCTATGTGCGGTAATTTTGGGCGCCATTCTCTGGTAAACATCTCATAATCTTTCAATCTGCTGTTCTTATCACAATATTTCCTAGTGCATGCAGGTGTGACAATGTGTGTGAATCTGGTTTGCAAGTCGCTGATGTGATTCTTCCTTCTTCATGCTTACATAATTCATATTCGTGCATGAGCGTGTTCACGCTGAGCTCTCTTTTACGTCAGTAGTACTTCGTGGCGTTTCTTGGAGGATGTCGCACATTCTCTTTTGCTTGACTTGCAATTGGTACACTCTATAAGGAACTCTTCGTGCACATAGGGCGGACGTGATGATGTTCCTTTCGCCTTCGCATTGAAACCAACCTTCTTTTTGTCTTCATCGACCAGGTCGGCTCTAGGCTTTGAGAATATTGAGTCTCATTTCGTTTCTGAATCTTGGGAATATATGGACGCGTGTTTTCACAGTGCGTCAAAGGATGTCTATGGGCTCACTTGCTTCCAGGAATATTAGCATTCTTTTGCTGTCCAGTACATTTGTAGGCTTGTTAGTCCGGGGTGAAAGCTGGGTGGAGGCGTGCTAACGAAGCTCTTCTCCCAGAACGTCTAGGTCAGAAGGCCATCTTCTTATAAGTGTTACCTCTCAAGAAGTTTG
>PGTU02015065.1:0-11209 GCA_002896215.2 Cicer echinospermum | reverse complement strand
GTAGTGAGAAACTTTCCCTTCTATCTCTTCGCGAAACGAAGCTTATATCTAGATGAAATGAGGAGGTTTGTGTTTGACGGTTTTGAAATCCCTAACTCTGTTTTCGAATCCGAAACTTATATCTATATGACGTTTGTATATATTAAAAATAAACCATCATCCGAAAAAAGTTATAGTAAATATAATACAACTTCGATGTCACTTATTAGAGCTTAATTTCCATAAGTCTTGCTATTCACAACATCATAAAAGAAATAATCTTAAAATCAATAAATAAACGTTCAAACAAATCGCCAACTTATAACAATCATTTGCATCTTGAGGAACGTCTGAGTCATTGCAGCACCAACCAAACACTACAACATTTTTGCTTTATAACAACATCTAAAAAATGTTGCCAAAACATAGAAAAATGTCCAAGAGAATAGGCAACATTTTCGCGCTGTCTCATATGGCGAGCGTTGCAATAATCTTTGGCAAATTTTTTTTCGCACTTTGGGCACGACTATTATAAATGTGCCTAAACTATAGGAATAGCGGAACACTTTTTTCGACGCACCTAAGGCACATTTTTTAATTGTTGTCGTATCTAACAACAATTGATAATGTGCCTTAAGCACCTCAATGAGAACATTGAAAAACAATGTTGCTAGAAGCTTATAGGCAACCAATTTTAAACTGTATTTATATATGTAAAATAAATTTTCATTTTTCTATTATTTTAATGCAAATCATAAATTAGATATTTTGTCATTATTTTATGATAATAAATTATTGTGTATATAATCAATTTAATTACGTACTCAAATTGAACCAAGGAAAACATAATGCAAATTTAACACAAATTATCAACAAAGTTGTATTCAAATAAATGGTAGTAAACAAATTGTCTCACATAATTAATAAGTTTAAACATATATAGTTGTTGGCAAGTTGTTTATGCTTCAATCTTAGTAACATTGACCTAATAAAAAACATCATCCAAAAACCTATGATCTAAAATCATCATCTAAATGATTTCAGCTGTGTCATGATTCATCTACCAGTGTGCTCATCAAATTTGTCATCTATTGACCGTCCTCTTCCAATTCATTGCCTTGAAATAATATAATCTTATTCATCTTCGAATTGAACTACCTGTTACATAACAAAATAAAAACAAAAATAAATGATGAAACAAACTTGCACAAAATCGAACATAACAAAAAACGCACACAAACAGAGTCACATAAAAGCAAAATAAAAACACAACTAAGGCAGGAAATAGAACCACAGCATAAACTCAAAAATCAAACATAGCTCAGACATAAGTATTACCACAAAGAACAGCCGCAAATAGAAAACTGCACAATAATAAGCAGCACAAACGCACAAACAATAAACTCATGCCACGCAAAATACAAATCACCAAACAGAAACAAAATCAACAGTGAAACAAAACAAAACAAACCAACTGAGTGATCATGAAAAGTAACACATTAGCCATCTTCGGAGGCCTAACTTACTATTACATAAAAAAAAAAATATACGAAAGATATAACACTAAACCACATCATAACCCAAACAAATAACTTCTTTCATGCATTATTCCTCTACTAAAAAATATCTATTGGCCTCGATAAGCATTGCTTTACATACTGGTGGACAACATTAACTTCTTAGATTATAAATATACCTGAAATTAATGTTTGAGACTGGCACTGATATGGTTTTTGACCAAGGAAAGCATAAAGAAGTTTGAAGACGTTTCTGAATTCCCCAATGCACTAGACGTCAGACTAAAGTCCTCCAAGCTACAATATCCATAAGAAAAAATTAAGTAACTCCAAAAACAAGCCACAAAGTCTTAGATGATGAGCATCATGAAATCACCGTGCTTGAAAATCTTCACTGCTGTTTACATCAGCCAGGTTGTCAAATAACACAATGAAACTTCAAAGAGATAAAAGGAAAATTAACGCAGATCCCAATACATGATTTGCAAGTCACGATTTCAAGGCTCAGTGCAAAAACAGTCATGAAAAGCAATCTAAATAAGAGGAAAAAAACAAAGTCACAAGTTTTTTGAAAACATTCGTTCTCCTCCTCCACATAAATAGACACGATGTTGAAAAGAAATCAACACAATAGAAGAAAGCACCGATAAATTCAATGAAACAACACACAACACACAACATAAATCAAAACCATACTAAAGTGTTCAAAATAAGAATCAAAACAACCATTGAAACAACATAAAAGAAAAATAAATAAGAGAAAATAAAATTGGTAGGGATGAATAGAAACGAACCAGAACTAAACGATTGAGAAAGAAGGAACGACAGTGCCGGGTTGCCGGAAATCGCTGCCGGAAGGTCGGTGGTCTTGGGTGATGGCAAAGTCAGGATGATTTTGGGGTTTTGGAGTTTTTGGTGAAAGGGTAGATGGAATAGGAACAGACGATAGAAGTGAGCGTAGATTTTGGGGTTACGTTGGTTCCTTTCCTTTTTATTTTATTAAGATTTGTTTCCTTTCTTTTTAACTAGACCTAAAATAATAATAATAATAATAATAATAATAATAATAATAATAATAATAATAATAATAATAATAATAATAATAATAATAATAATAATATAATATAATAATAATAATAATGATAAAATAATAAAATATATTATATAATATTATATAATGTAAGCAATTTTTTTACTGTTTGCAAGAAATAATATTTAATAAGAATGTCTTTGTTTTGTTAACGAGTTAATAAAGTTTTCTTTTTAAATTTTAATAAAAAATTATATTTAAATATGTATTTGAAAAAGTTCATCAAGCAATAAATCAACAATTTTAAATTTTTTAAGTAATATTTTAAAAATATAGTCTTTTGTTCGAAAAAAGCTAACAATTAAAAAATGTTCCTATAAATATCTTAGGGGACAGTTATCATTTATTGCCAAAAAATTATTGCGAGACGTTTTAAATTGTTCCCATAAATATTTAGGGACATTTATACGTGTTGCAAGAACAATAATAACAACGATATAATGTTGCCTTATTCACTTTAAGCAACACTTATTACGTTGTTTATAAAAGTGTTGCTAGAAGGGCCATAATTGTGTAGTGAAATAATCTAGGATTATCTAGGGTGTTATATCAAAGTCACATATGACAACATAATATGCTTAACTTAGCGTAATCACATATAGACATAATATCCACAAGTAGTATTCCATATAGATCGACTATGACAATGTAATGGAATGCAGAAAATTGGTATGAAAATATGTTACACATAGATTCATGCATGCCGGGTTTAAGTGGTAGCTTTTGCTTTTTCTTTTCTTTTAATTTTTTATTTATCAATTCGTCCTTATGTTTATGAAAAGTTACAACATTGAATCTATTTTCAGTCCTAACTTCATTTAATAATTGATATTATGTGCTATATGTGATTACGCTAAGTTAAGCATATTATGTTTGTCCTTATAATATCAATTAATAGAATTTCACATTTAATTTCCCTAAAATGTATCACACTCTAAGTCTTTCTTGTTTAATTATTTTTTTTTAATTTGATTGATGGTTTATCTTCTTATGATTATTGCAATCAAAACACCTTAAGAATTACATTAGTTTTTTAAAAAATTAGAAAACTTTCATATTTTAATTTTGCTAGTTTGTAATTATGATCGTCAGTTTAAACATTTACACATAATAAATTGACGAACTTGATCACCAAAAGAAATATAAAAGAATAATTTATACTAGAAACTAACAACAAGATAAAAGAGTAATATATTATTTTCGTGATTATTATAATGGATCGCAAAGATGTATTTTGTCTTATTTTATGTAAATTGTTTTTTGTTAAAATAAGTTACTAACATTCACATTAGGTAAAAGAAGCACGTAAAATATGTTACTAGTGACCAAACTTAAACTTATTTTTATAATACTAATTGCTAATTACTATGGTCCATCATTAATAATATTTTCTACTAGCAAGAATTATATTTCATTTCACCGAAAGAATAATGTTATAATACAAGTTGGAATTTAAAATAGAAAAAAAACACTTGGAGAGCTAACATAAAACTTTGACTTGTCTTGAACAAACTGAATTCTATATTTTAATCAACCAACCCATCATTGAGAATTGTCGTCTAACAACAGTATATTTTTCAAACAAGCTGATTGATGGTTTTTTTATGAGAATATTAATTGATTTCGTACTTAAAGTGGGACATAACCGAAAAAAGAAATATTATGAATGGTTTAAATATGTTTTTGCTCTAGTATTTTTTATTTTTGTGTTCTCTTAAGTTTTCTTGTGTTGATTAATTGTTATTTTAAAATATTCTTTCATCCTAATTTCTGTTACAAATATAACATCATTAAAAACATAACCCTTTTTTAACCAAATATAAATTAAAATACAAAAATTTAACCTAAAATTTATCTCAAATATTTTAGTCTTCTTCCTAAAAAACCTCATTCGCACATTCTTCTCATCGATTCAGTCCTCTTCCCTTTAGGGTAGTATGAAAGGTACAAAAGTAGGAGTAGAAATTTGTTGTAAAGGGATGAGGGCAAAAGAGAAAGTCCTAGACCTAGTAATGGTAAGGGTGATGAGGATAATTCGCCATGGTCGACAGGTTGAAAGCTTTAATCACAATTCATATTGTTTTTTCAGGTATTTTTATTTTAATATTAATTGCGACACAATGTCAGGAATCCTTTCAACGGGAGATGACTGAAACAATGAGGAAAGAAGACACAATTTAGGTTTTTTTTAAGAAGAAGACTAAAATGTTATAATTTCATATATTTGGGTTTTTTTTGTTAAAAAGATTATGTTTTTAAACGGTTTTTACATTTTTTGTAAAATAAGATTGGATGGAAAGACTATTTTTAAATGAAACTTTATATTTACAAAGATGTTAACTAAATAAAAACTTACCGAGGACCAAAATCAAAAAATGTTATAATTAGAAGGACCAAAGACATATTTAAACCTACTATGATTAACTTCTTGTGAAACACCAATATTTTTTACCTAACTATAGCGCGATGGTTTATATTTTTAATAATTAACAATAAAAAAGTGAAGTTTAATAGATATCTCACACAAGTCATGATTGAGTTGTTATTTAGCATGAGAGTTACAATCATATGGTGAAATCATGAAATCATATATTATCTATAACTGTCAGTTTAACATTATTTACATTAACAATGTGTACATTTTTTTTTCTCTAAAAGGTTTATGTCAATTGAGTTTTAGAGGCTCACCAAAGTAGAGCGTATGATGAAGTACTTAAAATGGGCTAATTATGAAGAAGAACAAAGAATATTTCAAATCAATACTTTTATAATAGTTCTTAGTTTTATTTGTGTTTAATTTGAATTTTAATAATTTTAGTTAGTGGTATAAGTCAAATATAGTTCTAGAGAATTGTTTTTTGAACCATTTCAGGAATAGAGTAAATTCTTCTTTAAATATCTACAAGGTCTCAATTTGAAATGAATTAGAAGTTCTCTCACGAGAATAGTAAGTGATATGTGTCTCTCTTTGATTTTTGGATTAGAATTTGCATGAATCTTATCAATGGCTTCCTTACCATTATGGTGATTCAAATCAACCATCCTTATTTGTCGCACATTCTCCATCTTCTTAACTCATGTTTGTTTGTTTGCTTTTTCTCTTTATTTTACCACTTTATTTCAAGAAATTACTTAGTAGATCATTCATCTCATGTAGAAACACTCAAGTATACATCATTTGATATTCAATGTTTGGTTGTAAGACCCATAGTTTTTAAATCCTAAATTATGCAAATTTTAGGGTATTTTGTGTGGAATTTCTTAGGCTGTTAGCCCAGTTTTTGGTATTGAGTGAGTTAAATGTCAAAAATATATTTTTGGAAATTGGAGTATCGAGTACGAGAATACTTCGAGATGGCGGTAATATAAGTTTTGAGAGTCTATTAAAGTATGGGATTACTAAGAGGATGTTAATATTTTGATAGGTCAGAGGATTATTCGAGATTTGATTTGGGAGGCCTAAGATGGTTTTTGATTTTTTTTTTTTTAGTTAATGATTAAAAATCCGCAGGTTGGATGAAGGACCAATTGATGCTTAAAACTTTCATAATTGAAGGAGTTTGAGGCGGGCAAGTGATAAATAATTCATGTTAAGAATGGAAGGTGTTTGAAGATTTTGAGGATCAAATTTTAGAAATCTTAATTCAATGATAGAAAGTTAAAAGAAGAAATGTAACAACTGATTTATGGTTTAGTTGTTGTCTTAAAAGGGTCAAGCGTGAAGATCACGTCTGATCATTTCAGTACTGGATGGACGATGAAATGGTATGTGGGTTTTTGGAGATATTGTACTGAAAATTTATGAGCGTGGTGAAGTATAGATAATTAGTTCTTAGAAATGCTTATGGGAACGTTGAGAAATAATTCTTTAGGACGTTCATTGTTAGGATTCTTCAGTTCGTATCTCGGTGAAGGTAGAGGGAATAAGAATCCAGTGAGTGAACCAAATATTGGAAAAAGATACCAAGACAGATTTGTGGAGCAGCACATAGAGATGTAGCTTATGAACCATTAAGATATCAACAGGAATTTATCTCACTATATACTCAACCTTATATTTAAAGTATGCATGATATAAAGACATACTTGAGTGCATGTCATGGGGATTTTATTGTGTTCTCAATCAAAGGAAGTTTGTGGTCCCAAGTGGTATAGTCTTTGGCTTATTTTCGACAAAATATTTGAGGTAGTTTGGATCACCAAGCATATGTGGGATGGAATTATTAAATTTATAACCAGATAACTACCCGATAAAGAACACTACAGTTGAGTAGTTGTACGACTTAGAACTCGGATTTGTGACAAGGAGAAATTCTAGGACGTTCTCGATATGTAGTGATTGTTCTGTGGCTCAGTGTGTGGGTCATTCTAAGTGTTTCAGTTGTACCAATTGATGTTTCGTACCAGTAGATGCCAATGGACTAGTGACATCAGGTATGGGATATTTTCACTTCGTGATGGATCAAAGTATAAGGAAAATAGGAAATTCAATTGTACTTGAGAGATTGTTGAGCGCTTTTGTCAGTTGCAAGGAGCGCTAATTACAGGTCGGCTAAAGATAGCTCTAAGCCACTATCATGTGTGTTGGATATTTATTGACCATATGAGGACTGATCATCTTAATCTCTTGTGATAGTAGAAAATCATGTTAAGAACGGACGAGCCCTTACCGACATAATGGATGTGTGTTTAAGTTATTAAACCACCTATGAAAAGGGTAGGCAACACTTTTTTCGGAAGGTCGAGTTATACAAAGTTTTGGGTAGTGTGATGTGAATATGGTACAAACCCTATCGTGTGGACTGCTACTGTCTATAGTTTCGAGACGAAACTAATTTTAAGGGGGTAGTAATGTAAGACCCATAGTTTTTAAATCCTAAATTATGCAATTTTAGGGTATTTTGTGTGGAATTTCTTAGGCTGTTAGCCCAGTTTTTGGTATTGAGTGAGTTAAATGCCAAAAATATATTTTTGGAAATTGGATTAAAATTATTTGTCGGAAAATAATTTACTTCCGTTACGAAGGATTTAATACCGGGCAATTTTGTTAAAAATATCTCGGGTTGCTGAAAATTGTACCGGACAATTGAGTTGCGACGAGAGTAGATATTTTTATTAAATTAGACTAAGAGGGGAATGAAATGATGGGGGTAAGAGTTGTTAGATAATTGTTGGTTTTGTTTTAATTATAATATATTAATATATAAATATATATGTATATATTGTAAGTAATATATTTATATATATATATATATATATATGGTTGGAGAAAAATAGGAGAAAAGGAAATAGAAAGAAAAGAAAATAGAAGGAAGGAAAAACAAAGGGAAAACATTTCCATCTCCTTCCTCTCACTGCCTCGCGAACCCTCCTTCTCTTTTTTTCTTCACTCGTTGGTTTTGCTTCCTTTTTCTTTCTTTGACTTCAAGAATAGAGACCCAAGGATTAGTGGGTAAGAAATCAAGGATTTCTCAGCATCATACTTCCTCGTTGTTTCGAAAACGAAGAAAAACGGTATTAGGGATTTCAAAACCGTCAAACACAAACCTCCCCGTTTCGTCTAGATCTAAGTTTCATTTCGCGAAGAGATAGAAGGGAAATTTGCTCACTACCACGCTACGGTGCTAGGGAACCAACTTTGGAAGCGACGTTACGAGCGGAGATTTTATCAGATTTACTCGCGGTACCGTAATCGCACGTTAAAGCTAACGTGAAGGTAAGGGCTCCTTCCAAACTTTTAGTTTGCATTTAGGGACTTATCTATGGTTGTGTGGAAAAGAATTTTGTTAGTGTTGAATTATTGGTTTTGGGGGAAAATGAATTTAACTTGTTATTGTATGATGTTTCGTGGTAAGATGAATTTAAAACTAAATGATATTTGAGTAAATTGAAATTGTTGTGGAATAGTGGATTGACACACTACAAATGAATTTCGTCGTATTTACGTGGTAAAATGTAATACTGGATGAGGTTGATGGTGTATATGGTTGAATGTCTGTGGAGGACAATTAATGTCATTATTGGTGTGGATGGTGAGTAAATAACCTTGTTGTGTTCCTGAGTTTGTATTGTGTGATTGTGTTGTTTCGAATTAACGAGTATTAAGAATGGGTGATCTCTAATGTCTTTTGTATTAATGTGTTTGTGACTTACTGCTAGTAAGATAAATGAGTTATTGTGAATGGTGGATTGGATCTCTTTAATATGTCTTGGAGTTCTATTTAATGTGTCGGATTTTGAAAACCATTAGAGTTAAATGAGTATTAAGAATGAGGAATCTCTTAATGTCTTGATTTTATTTCATGTTCTTTTGGAAAATCGTTTTAAGTTAAAAGAGTATTCGAATTGGGGAATCTCTTTAATATGTCTGTTTACTTAATGTTCGTGTTTGAAAATCGGTTAAAAGAGTTATTATAAGATTGGGAATCTCTTAATATTTATGTTTGCTTAATGTTTGTTGTGAAATCGTTAAAGTCAAGATGAGTTATTAAAAACGGGGAATCCTTTTAATATCTGCATTTACTTAACGATTGTGTTGGATGGAGTCCGTGTTATGCTACACCCATTTTGGTAAATTGTGCTTGTCCGTGATAGACCTGCACAGGTACTACCCGTGATAGAGGTAACTATACGATTGGTTTTGGAAATTGTGTTTGTCCGTTGATAGGTGGACTGAAATAGTTACTTTGTCCGTGATAGACGGTATTACTTTACGATTTTAAAGCTTGTGTTTGTAAATCGTGCTGACCCGTGATAGGTGGTCACAGGTAAGTGTACTGACCGTGATCAGGTGGTTACATTGATTTCACGCTTTTTTAGTGCATCGTACTGACCATCGATATTGCTCTGGTAAATGTCCGTATAGATGAACAATTATGCATCTTTACGGCCTTCGAGGTGGTTTTGGTTTGGTTCCGAGTCCTGCATTTTTGGCATATTACGCATCGATAAGGGTGCTGCAAAGCGAGTGTGTTTGATTCAAGTTATTGATGAGTACGAATTTTGAGTTGTACTGGAAATTGTGTTTCGTCCGTAGAAGAACTGCACAGGTGTTGTCCGTTGAGAGACTACACCCTAGGTAAATATGATGACGTGAGAGCTGCACAGGTGTTTACTGAGAGACTGAGCATTGTGTTGTGCCGTGAGACTGCCATCCCTGAGAAATTCGTGTTTGTCGTGAGGAGATGCACAGGTGTTTGTCCTTTTGAGGACTACACCATGGTAAGTTGTGTTGTCCGGTATAGACCTGCAATGTTCCATGAGAGACTCACCACTTGTAGTGGTTTGTTTCACTCCGTGAGAGATGCACAGGTGATTTGTCCGTGACAGCCTTGTTAAATTGTGTTTTCCTATGACGAGACTGACTTTGTGTCGTTCGTGCAGATTGTTGTTATAATGCTCACGCTGTCTCGCGGAGTGATTTTTTAGGGAATTGTTCTGATAGCATGTTTGCATTACAAAACAATTTTGTAAGCTCATGATGGTGTGTAGTGATGTGTTATAAGTAGCTAAAGTGTTCTGTTTGTTGGAATCGTGTGTAGATTGTGATTGAGTTAGTATATGAAGGCTAAGAATGTATGTAGTGATTGAGTTCGAAGTGCTAGTGTTATGTTTTGGCCATTGAGGAACTCAGCTATTTTGACAAAATCGACGTGCCAATCGATTTTGTAATATGTTTCTTAAAACCATTTACGAAATCGATTGCCCAATCAATTGTTATGTTTCTTGTTTTCTTGAATCTTGAAAAGATAGTGAACTAATCGATTTCCCAATCGATTTGGCCATTACAGTAGCTCAGCTATTTAGGCAAAATCGATTTGCCAATCGATTGAATTGGTTACAGGGGCTCAGCTATTCATTCAATCGATTGCCCAATCGATTGATTTAAGCCCAGAGTGCAGATTTCACTAAAAACCTTCATCCAAATCGATTTCCCAATCGATTGGCATAGTGGAAATTCTCATTCTGAGTTAGATAATCGATTGCTCAATTGGTTCATCAATGGATTGGCCAGTTATCTATTACTTGATTGATTAAAAACTTTATTTGGATTTCATGGTTATTTGGCAAGTGTTACATGAACTTTTAGCATATGAAAAACCCTTTTAAGGTGCATGCTAAGTTGAAAAGTTATTTTGTGCATTTAAAAACTTAAATGTTATGTGTTAATTGTTAATTTCGGTTGGTGACCTTTTACAACTATTGTGGTAATCTGGGCTTTGCCCTCAGATGAGAACCAGGACCATCCTACTGGTCTGTACCCTGTGGATGGGAATTTAGATGGGAATGCCTAACTGGAGATATGTTAGAAGGATCTTACGGGACACATGGAGATCACTCAGGATGTTTAGTTTGTTTTGGAGAATGATCAGATTAGGTTGACATAGAGGGAACATATGTCTTTCTTTTGAATTGTATTTATTTTAGATTGGAAGACTGTACCTATACTAATATTGTCAGCATGACATGTTATTTTCGATGGGTTACATGTACCACTTTTTGATGTGTAAATATTTTGGATTCATATTTCGAGAAATTTTTCCGCTGCTTGTAAATTATAATGACTTAATTATTTATCCAAAGGTATTACCTTATTTATTTCTCTATTTTATTTTAATTTCTT
>PGTU02015060.1:0-13751 GCA_002896215.2 Cicer echinospermum | reverse complement strand
TTTATTTAATTTAATGATGTATATCTTAAATTACCATTCAACTAATATAAATTTTATTTTTTAGTATTTCTTTTAGGTAATAACCGATGTTTAGTTCTTTAAATTTAATTTAATTTTTATTTAGAATTTTAAAGTTTATTTTGTTTTTCGATTTAATCAAGTTATATTTGTGTGTCTTATTAGTCTTTAAAATCTATTAAATTAAACATGCAAGTTTGAAAAAACATTCGAATTATTGTCATACAATGTGAAGATTTAATTGAAACATCGCAACAATATTATATGTATGGGTAAACATTTTATGAACTTGTTTTTAAGACTATATGTGTTTTCAAATTGTTTAAAGTAGACAAAAAAAAAATAAGATTATTAATAAAATTTATTAATATTTTAGAAATAATTAATATAATAGGCATATTGTTGCATTATTTCGCAGAATTTCAAATTATTAGAAGATTTTTAACTATTGTCAAAATTTAGATAAAAGACTAACGGTGCAATCATAAAATAACTTATAACAATCAAAAGAAATAAATTTAAATGACTAGTAAGAATTGAGTTAAACACTTATGAATGTGCTTATTTTTATAATTCCATAAAATTAACTGCATTCAATGAAATTTATTAATAAATGTCAAAGTTTAGTTATTTTCACTTATAATCAATACTAGAGATTAGTTTATATAAATATGATATATTTCTTTGCTAGATGAATAACTTGATAATCAATATTTTCTTTTATATATAATTGGTCACCTGATAAAATGAATCTTGGTTCCGGCGCTGTACTAAGTACATTCGAAATGTACACATCATTTACATCTCCTCGACAGTTAAAGAAATACTAAAATATGTTTAACTGGCCAAGTTCAAATAAATAAAACTTTTACACTATGATGTATTTATAGCTTACGCATAAGATTCCATAACTTACAAAAATAAATCTTAAAAAATGATCCTTATTTCTTCTTAATTAAAAACCTCAATGGCCTGCTTTTGTGAGTATGTTAACTGTACAGCTAACATCTCTATAATATCTTTAGATTTCTGACCAAAACTGAAAATATAAATGAGTTTCCCTTATGTTCCACCATTAATGAATTCATATAAGGCCCATAAGAGGACGCCAATCACTGTGTCCCTCACTAAACTCTTGACTAACCCATCAATCCAGACACTAGAACCCCCATCATATGATTTTTTCCCTACAAGGTCTCGAAACCTCAAATCCCCTGTATCAGATAACAGAGAATATATTACACCATTCATGTGGCCTTTTCCAATTACACCTACCACCCTTTTACAGTTATTCACAGCCTTGCTCCTCTTCAGAGACCATGCAAGATACTGCAAAAATAAAACAAACTATTACTTTTTACTTGTAGTGCTAAAGGATACTACTGTAATGCAATTTTGAGTGAGGGACCGTGAGATAAGAAAGGAAGAAAAACTTACAGTATCGCGTTCATGTATAAGAGGTGCCAATAGGGATGGATATGAAAAACTGAGTTGCTCATAAAGCTGAAGTGTACCATCATCTGAACTTGCTTTCTGCAGCTAAAATATATTGGCTCTTTAGTTTTTTAAATAACTACTACGAAGATAAAAGTATAAAGCATTTATTTTTTTCTGGGTTGAAAACCCTCCAAAGACAGTAGTAAATAATTAAGTAAAGTTTGACGTAATAGATTATTTCTTGTCCAAAGATCGAACTCTAGCAACTTCCAATAGTGAAACCTTTATGAAGAAACTCATTAACCACTTGAGTTCAATAATTTATTAAAGGACATTAACATAAAAAAGAGTATAAATGAAGTTTGATCTAGGCAGAGAAGGGATCTCAAGCTTATTTGTAGAAAATGTCTGATGATGATGTAATCCCACGGATAACTATGATCAATAAACTCAACTTCTCATCCATTTCAAAGCCTTCCATGCTCTCTGAAGCTGCAAAAACAGATTAATAAATAGACCAGAAGAAAAAAAAAATTAATGTGTTAAATTACTACATAAATGGCAACCATAAACTCCATCATCCTAGATCATATACAGGAAATTTCCACTGGTTCCCATTGTTTCAAATTCAATATACAAATCTGGAATAATCGTTGACTCATCTATTTCCTTGCATGATATGTGATATGTACATATGTTATTTCAATTGGCCTATCTCCCAAAACTATTTGATGCACTCAACTTCCTCTGACATTTTTCGGAGCAAGCGCGGAACGCATATAGACATGCTTTTTGTCAAAATAGGTTCTACATCCAAAAGCCACAAATATTGAAAGGAGTAAATTAACATTTTAGTCTTTAACTGGTAAACGCCGGTCAAATTTATCCTAAATTTGCAAAATAACACATTTGTCCTTAATTGAAAATACAGTTCAATTTATTACCTCGTCCCAAAGACGATTATATCTGAAGAGATCTTTGATGGAAAAAGCGGCCAAAGCAATCGTAATGCTAAAGCATTTGACCACGCTGACATTTAGTTCATGAGCAATAAATAGTTTTCTAGTAGATCGCAATGAGTAGCTTAAGTTTTTCAACCATGTGAATGAAAAAAATAGATTACTCTAAAGATTGTTTCTCTCTATTTGATTTAAATCAAGTGAGTTTAATGTGAGTCAACATACTAGTATCACACCAAAGAAAAACATAGAACATGTGGAACAAATTTTGTGCATTACCAGGTTTATGCTACGACCAATAGCTCCTAAAACAAACCATTCCCGCTTAAGGAAAAAACATATAGAACGTAATTGTTGTCAAGCTCACCATCATCAGCATACATGATCCCAGCTATGCAAATGAAATCTGCAAAAATTGAATGTATGAGCGGATTGACAGTATATATATAAAAAATCATTGTATAACTTACTTATGATATCAGTGGAAATAAAATTAAGAACTATTAATATAGAGTATATACAAGGAAAATTTACACATCTATTATTTACAAAAAATAGTACAAGCTATAATGATTTTAAATTTGTTGAGACTATAAGCAGCTACAAATAAGAAAAATCAAAACATTAACAGTTGAATCATCATAATCACATATAGTTATGGTTTGTTTAGGTAATGTGTATTAAGTTTTTATATTGTGTGTCTAACCAATAGTATATAAGATGAGAAATGTCTCCCATTTATAGATGCATTTTCCAAATCCTATCACTATTCCTACTCGCAACACACCTCTCACGCCCTTGAACATCAGGAGTGATGACCTTAGTGACCTGAATAGGAGATAGTTCAATTGATACTGGATAGACTCTGATACATTTTTTGAAGTCATTAATACTGAGTCTAACTCTATTTAGACCATATATCTTTTTCAATGAGTTTTTTCAATATATTCTCTTTGGCCTAGACACTATTAGGTTTGTGTGTGAATAATAATTAATTTGGTGATGACCGAATAGATACACTCTTGGATCATGTATATGAATGCATACATAATTAGTGAGTTTATAAAACCATTTTGATAAAATATTAAAGTATAACTGCAACAAAAATAAAATGCAATTAAAATTAAAGTTATGAAAAGAAAATATGAGTTCTTGGCCTGCTTTGGCCAGAGCTCAACAACAACATTTATCTTGGCTTCAACAGCCTTAACAACACGCTCCAACCTCCATAGCACGATTGTTTAGAAACATGGGGTAGTTCCAACCAACCCAAATAGAATCAGCTCAACAAATTCAGTTCTCCAAGAAGGAAACAGGACCAAACCTCTTCTTCTGAACCAAAAACCAAGCTTCCCATTGTCAGCCAATCAAGCAGCTCGGGGTAAGATTCAGCTATGGCAGCTCATGGATTCTTCCGAAATCTCTAGCTCTGTACCATTGAAGTCTTGAGGTGGAGGTTTGATGGAAAGCTTTTAAGGTGGTTAAGAATCGTTTTTTGCAACGCAAGAAATGGGTTGGTGGTGAAAATTGGAAGCTTGATTTTTACATTTAGGGTGGAATACCATGAATGGAAAGAAGGTGAATAGGTTAAGGTAATGATGCTAAAATATTATTTTCTTTTTTAATAAAAAGGATACTCGAGATATTTGTTGAACTGAAGAGTGGGAGTAAATAATAGTACGTAATAATCAATTAAAATTGTGATTCTCAATTTTAGACTATCGTTCAATCGAGGAAAACCAATCAATCATCTTAAGACAACCAATTATTTGTAATTTTGTTCACATTATTTTTTGGAAAAATGCGCTATTTCAACAAAACACAATAATTTGGCAATAATATGACGGTGTTATCTCTATTTATAACATTCAACATATTATTCTTTTTAAATTCCAATTTTGTTTTTTGAATTTTTTTTATTTGCGACACGTATATATAAATTTATATTATTAATTATTTTGAATATTTTATTAATCATTAAAATAAATAACATTAAATTATATAGAGTACTGTTTATTTAATAATTAAATAATAGTTAAAGAAGTACTATAAGTGGTTAATATATCATGATGTATTTTATTGGTTAATAAGATATATGTTAAAAATAGTTAATAACATTGCATAAGCATTCAAAGTAGTTAAGAATACAATATATATATTGTATTACAATAATATTTTATTTTATAATTTTAAAAAATAATGTTTTTATTTTTCTGAAAAAATAAAATACACAATACACCATATAAATATTATATCTGCGTCTAACTGTTGAGACAAAATCTCTCTAAATTTGGTTTTAATGATAACAAAATTACATTAAAGATTATGATTATGCTTAATGACTAATCTGTGCTTTTGAGTGTTTTATATAAGCTAACAGGTTATCATTCATTAAGGAAAAAGAAGAAAAAAATCTGAGTTAAATGCTAAGTATGAAAAGTGCCGAGATGGCCTCACGAGTTGAAGAACTGCAGTTATGCATCCTCAAGCGTTTTGAAGTTTTAAACAAAGGCATAAAAGTATTTAAGAATGAATTATTTGAATTCATTCAACAAGGGCAGAATAGTATTAAAGAATGAATTGTTTGATTCATTCAATAAAGGCAAAATACTATTTAAAAAATGTTTAAAGAAAGGCCTTTGAAGAAAAGTTGGAAGAGAAAGGTACAAGGAATGATGATAGCATGTGCCATAGTCAATATCTTGAAAAGCCTTCCAAGACATCATGAAAGCAACTTATCATGATGGGCAAAAAGGCTATATGTACCATTATGTGATTAAATAAGATTATAAAAGTCAATCTTCAAAAGGCAACAACAAACAAGCCTTATATACTTGATCACATGTCGTGTAAGCAAGGAAAGAAGAAAGGAGGCATCACGTGGAAACCTTCACAAAGCTTTAAAGAAAGGATAAGAACATCACATGTCTTAACAAGGAATTAAATGGATGGAAAGAGAAAAAAGGTCACATGTGAACTTTTGTGAAGCTTTATGAAGCCATTGAAGAAAGAGAATGAAAAGGACTCCAACACTATAGTCAAACATTAAGAAAGGAAAAAAGAAAGGACAACACATTGTCCCCAAATGCCAAGAAAACAGTACCTCGTACTTGGACAAGGAATGCATAATTTCAAATGTGCTGAATGGCATTTTCGTAATATGAAGAAAAGCCTTGGCATTTCACAAATGAATTTTCCAACGGTCACAAAGGCTTGGCTTATGAAATGAACATCACAAGAACTCTATAAATGGCAGCAAGTTGATCTTCATCAACAACACAACACATTGCATTAAAAAAGATCATTGATCTTAAAGCTTTCAAGAAGCAACTCATTTATATCTTCATACTTTCTACAAATCCTACATTAGATCTTTGTTTATCTTTTGAGAAAGTATTTAGAATCAATCACTCTCTTATCACACTGTAATTTCCAAGTGGGGTACACTGGAAATATTTGAAAATCTGATTGAAGCTTGGTGAAGCTTGATAATACACAGTTTGTAATCATCCTCGGGTTGAGGATCGATCTGTTTGAAAGTTAGTGAAATCTCACAAGGGTGTGAGGACTGGACGTAGCCCATCTTTGGGTGAACCAGTATAAAAACAGTGTGTGTCAATCTTCTTTTGCTTCTTAAATCTTTAACTCGTTTCAAATTTGAAAGTTTTCAAAACCCATCCTCGGGCTTTGCCATCCCAGCAAGAGGATAGCTTTAAAAAACACTGAAAACTATTTTTTAACAGCAAAATCCCTATTCAACCCCCTTTCTAGTGATATTAGCTACATCAATTGGCATCAGAGCAAGGTCCTCTAGAAGAATACACTTAACAGTGTAAGAGAAAAAGATCCCAAAAATGTCTAAAGCTAAGTATATTCCTGAAGGAGGATCATCCAGCCGACCCCTACTTTGATGTACAGATTACTACCACTGGAAAGGTAAAATGAGACTATTTCTCATATCACAAGACAACAATATGTGGTCGGTGGTGGAAAATGGAGATCCATGTCATAAGAACCAACAACGCAGATGCAACCTCCGATGTGAAACCTCAAGCACAATGGACAGCTGATGAAAATGCAAAGGTATCCTAAAACTCTAAAGCTCATTTATTTCTAACGTGTGCTTTGTGCAGGGAAGAATATGATAGAGTCGAAGAGTGCAAAATGCTAAAGGAGCTTTTGGGACACTCTAAGGATCCATCATGAAGGAACAAGTCACGTGAAAGAAGCAAGAATTGACATGGGAGTAAGAGATCGAGCTATTCGAAATGAAGGAAGAGGAAACCATTGATGAAATGTTCTCAAGGTTAACAATCATTTAAACAACTTGAGATCTCTTAGAAAGGTATACTCCGTTCAAGAAAGGATAAGAAAATCCTAAGGAGCTTACCAAAAGAATGGAGGCCAATGGTGACTGCCATTACAGAAGCAAGAGACTTGACCAACATGAAGCTGGAAGATCTGGTTGGTACTCCTAAGAGCTCATGAACCGCTGTTGCTAGCTGACAAACCTAGCAGAAAAGGAAAATGATTGCGCTAAAAACAAGCCCAAGCAGAAAGTTCATCCTTCAAGAAGACGGAAGAGGTCGTGAAAAAGGAAAGCTCGGAGTATCCTCTATCTGAGGAAAGAGGAGGACGAACTGGCTCTAATTTCCAGAAGAATCCAAAGGATGATAAATCGAAGAGGACAAGATAGAAGATCTCCTCAAAAGAAAAAAACTGACAAAGTCAGATAACTTGTTTTGGATGCAACAAGATGGGACACTACAACTGAGTGGTCCTCTCAACAAAAGGAACTCAAGAAGATTTCCCTACAAAAACAAATCCATGATGATTACTTGGGATGATAGTGACGAGTCATCTTCTGAGCAAGAAAGGATGAGAGAGCCAACCTATGTCTTATGGCAAAATCAGAAACTGAAAAGTAAGTATTTCAGAACTATGTCCTTTCTTGTGAACAAATTAGAAATTGAATTTGACAATCTTTTAAATGACTCAATACTTTATCTCATAAATGTGGTTTTCTCAAAAATCAACTTTATGAAATAAAGAAACTCAATGAGGAACTTCAAGCCAAGAATGAGAATATGAAAAAATCATTCTAGATCTGCAGTTTATCTCATGAGAAATTATCTGAGCAGCAAGCACTTTTAAATAAAAAGTAATGTCAGAATTCATCCTCTGGAAGAGGACACAGAAAAGGAGATTTTAAAAGTAGAAGTTGAAGAACTAAAAAATGACATCACCAACTTTGTTAAATCTACTGAAACTTTTCAAAAGATAATGGGATCTCAATCTGGAAATTTTTGACAAAGCTGGTATTGGTTTTAAAAGTTCTCAAAAACAAAAATTGTATGAAATTTTTTCTTTGCCACAAAAAAACAAGAGGATAGGACAAAATGTACGTTTTGCAAAAAACTCTGGGCACACTTTCAAAATCTGCCACGCTAAGAAGAAAGCTGAAAATATAAAGAAAGGTTGTTCATTTGTGGTAAATATGGTCAACCATGATTCTATTTTGTTATCACAAAAGAAAAATCCTCATAGGAGGAAACTAACCAACAAGGACCCAATGCTATATGGGTACCTAAGTTACTTTTTAAAACCTAACACAGGTTCATCCTATGATCAACAAAAGAAGGCCTTGTACTTGGGGACAGTGGTTGCTCAAGGCATATGACGGGAGATAAGCACTGCTTTATTTCCTTAGAAATAAAGGATGGAGGATCAGTCACATTTGGTAACAATGATAAAGCTCAAATAAAAGGTACAGGTATTATTGGTAAAAATAATTCTGATCTAAAATTGAAAATGTTTCAGTATGTTGATGTCTCTAAAACATAACTTGCTAAGTATTAGTCAAATATGTGATAGTGGTTTTGAAGTTATTTTTAAGCCTACTCTTTTGTGAGGTCAAACATTCATCCCCGGGTAGAGTTCTTCTCCCGGTTTAGAAAAAGAATTTTAATGAACTTTATCTGATGATTTACCCACTGAATCGTGTTTTGTATCCATTGATAAAGATAAATGATTTTGGCAAAAAGAGTTGGTCACACAAAAGCTTAAAAACTATTTCTAATTTATCAAAATTAGAATTAGTTAAAGGTCTTTCCAAAAATCAAATTTTGAGAAGACAAAGTTTGTGAAGCTTGTGTTAAAGAACAAGTTAAAAGTAGCTTCCACTCAAAAAATATTGTTTCAACAAAACATCCACCTTGAACTTATTCATATTGACCTTTTTGGTCCCATAAAAATCCAAGTCTTATAGTGGCAAAAGAATATGGCTTTGTTATTGTGATGACTTATCTCGTTTACCTTGGGTCTTATTTTTGAAACATAAAGATTAAGCCTTTTGAGCGTTTCACCTTTTTTGCAAAAAAGTTCAAAACAGAGAATGGTTCAAAAATATTTTATGTGAGAAGTGACCAGGGGGTGAATTTGAAAAATGAATCTTTTAAAATCTTTGTGAATGAAAATGGTATCTCTCACAACTTTCTTGTCCAAGAACTCCAACAAAATGGGGTTGTTGAAGGAAAATAGAACTTACAAGAAATGGCTGAACATTTAAATGAAGCCACATTGAAAAATATTTTTTGGGCTGAAGCCATTAACACTGCTTGTTATGTTTCAAACCGTGCATCCATTAGAAAAATTTTAAACAAAACTCCATATGAGCTATGGAAAGGGAGAAAACCAAATATTTCCTATTTTCATATTTTTGGGTGTTATTGCTACATTCTCAATAATAAAGAAAATTTGGGAAAGTTTGATCCAAAATCTGATAAAGGAATTTTTCTAGGATACTCCACAACGTCAAAAGGTTATAGAATATATAATCTTAGGACTCAAACTGTGGAGGAATCCATGCATGTTATTTTTGATGAGTTTGATGACTTGTGTTTAGAAAAATTGGACAAAAATGAAGAAGATGAACCTTCATCCTCTCGAGTACCCGATCCTCATGATGAGGATGCGTCTGACCCAACCTCACAGCAACCTCCAAGAGGATGGAGAACTGTCACACATCATCCTCCAGATCTAATCATTGGGAATACTGAAGATGGTGTTCGAACCAGAAATTCTCTAAGAGAAAACACCACCAACATGCCATGGATTCACAAGTTGAACCAAAACATTGATCAGCTATTGGTGATAGTCATGGGTTGAAGACATGGAGGACAGAACTCTCACAATTTGGGAAAGAAACAAGGTATGGAAATTTGTACCCCTCCTCCGGATAAATTATTATTGGCAGCATAATGGATATTTAGAAACACATTAAATAGGATGGTACGCATCATTAGAATAAAGACAAGAGCTAGTGGCACAGCGGCTACATTCAACAAGAAGGAATTGATTCATGATGAACGTTAATGCACCTCCGTAGCAAGACTTGAAGCAATAATAATCCTCTTAGCTTATGCTACTCATAAAGATATAAACTATTTATAATGATGTCAAAAAGTGCCTTTTTTGAATGGATTCTTACTTTATGGAAGATAGTGTATGTTCGTCAACCCTCCTTGGTATTGAAGATTTGTGAAAGAAGCCAAATCAGTGTATCAAATCTCGATAAAGCTCTTTACGGTTATTTTAAAGCAAGTACTCCTCGGCTTGGTATGAGAGGTTAGCTCTTTTCTAAAAGAGAATAGATTTATTAGGGGTCAAATTGATTACAACTCTTTTCAAAGAAGACTCATGAGAAAGATTTATTGATTGTTCAAATTTATGTCGATGACATAATATTTGGATCAACAAATGAAGTAATGTGCAGAAGATTTCTCCAATCTCATGCAAAGTGAGTTTGAGATGAGTATGATGGAGAATTAAAATTCTTCTTGGTTTGCAAATCAAACAAAGAGATGAATGGCAGTCTTCATATCTCAAGAAAATACACACAAGGATCTACTCAACAAATACAAAATGAGTTCAGCCAAAAGTATGGGAACCCCTATGCATCCATCCTCCATACTTCACAAAGATGATGAAGAACTCCAATATCTGAAAAAGAGTATAGAGGGATGATTGGATCCTGCTATATTTAACTGCAAGTAGACCGGACATAGTCTTTGCTGTGGGTCTTTGTGCAAGATTTCAATGCTTCTCCTAAGAATCTCATCTTACTGCAGTAAAAAGAATTTTTAGATATCTTGTGGGCACCATTAATCTGGGAATTTTGGTACAAAAAATGTTCAAATCTTGATCTCACTGCTTATTGTGATGCCGACTATGCTGGAGACAAAGTTGAAAGGAAGAGCACAAGCGGAGCTTGCCAACTTCTGGGTAAATCTTAATAAGTTGGGTCATGCAAAAAAACAAAGTACTATTGCCCTTTCAACTACAGAGGCTGAATATGTATCAGCTGCTCAATGTCTGCCTCACAACTTTCTATTGGATAAAGACATCAACTAAGAAGATTACTCTTTAAGGTACACAAAAATTCCCATTCTCTGTGATAATACAAGTAGCCATTAATCTTTCTAAAAATCCCATTCAACATTCAAGATCCAAGCATATTGAAAATTAAACATCATTTTATAAAGAGATCATGTTCAAAAGAGTGATATTGAATTTACAATTCATTGACACTGAAAATCAATATGAGCTGATTATTTTACGCACAACCTCTCCAAGAGGATCGGATTTAAATTCATCTTAGAAGAACTCACTCCATCATAAATTTTTCCAATTGACTCTCTGCTACTTTCCTGCTAGTTAATTTTTATTTATATTTTAATTTTTCGTTATTTTAATGTTATGGTTTGGTTTTGGCTATTAGTTTAATGTTGTGTGGCAAATATAGGATCAAATCTGATCCCCTAGAATAAAGTCAAATTTTAGATAGATTAGACTTAAGCTACTTAAGTGAAACTTCCTTGACTAATCAGACAAGGACATGCGTTTGCCTTTATATTGCTTTAGTCACATATGACGGCACTTAGTGAATACTTCTCTTATTCCTTGTGCGACTGCATTTAAATGCAGCTATCATGATCAAACTTCTTCATCATGCAATTCGAGACGCGCCTCACGTTGTTCCCTTTCTCTCTCTCACCCACCGTTTCTTGTCTTTCTCTACTCCTTTCAACTCACATCATTCAAATCACGCGTTTCATCTACTCTTTTCTCTCTCACGATTTCGCTTCCCACACACACACTAATCTCTCTCTCCGGAGCTTTAGGATGCATTTCCTCCTTTATTTCAAATTTTTCTCTCTCCACTTCAATGCCCCCCACGGTTTACCTCCATTCTCTCTCTCCGCAATTAATTTTCCTTTTCTCTCTCTTCCATCCGTTTCACTCTCCCAAGGTCATCGTTTTCTTTCGTTCTTCCTTCCCTTCATCGCTCTCATCCGTTTCTTCCTTCCATCAACAATGGCCCGGATTAAAACTACAACAAAGCGAAAAATGTCTCCTTTTAATCCTGAAACTGACTCAGACAACTACTCAAGTCATGAATCCCTACAAAAAGGTTCAAAACAAAAGTCAGTATCCCCTCCTAGGGCACCGCCGAAACCGTCCGCTCAAAAGGCCAAAAAACCTTCATCGTCAAAACCCTCTGCATCCTCCATCAGACGATCTTCAAGAGTCCAATCTGGGGCTGTCCCTTCAAATAAGAAAGTTACTCAGGACTCAACTGTGCATGAGATTGATTCGGACGACTCCAAAGACCATGCCTCTGCCAAACCGGTTCCTAAACCTTCCTCAAAACCGGCCACTCCAAAACGGCAGAAAACCAAACCATCTGAACCAAGTAAACCGACTCCAAAGAAGTCTCATTCATCCAAACCGATTCCTGTCCCTCTCTTTAACTCCCCAGAATCGGAGTTGAACTATACCTCAAAATGGCTTAACAAATCTGTTGTTCATGGCAAGCATATTGATTTAATCAATCTGAAAAATGGAGGTTTTAATGTTGTAGAAGTTTTTGACAAATTAGGATGGACTTCCTTTTTTAGAGTGAATGAACCTCAATACCCTAGACTTGTAAAGGCTTTTTATGCTGCATGCAATGGATGTAAAGGCAGCCAGGGGTTCAGTTTTGTGCTTAAGGGTGTACACTTGGACGTTAACCCCACATCACTGTGCAAAATTCTTGATATACAAGATGCTGGAGCCCACTGTTATGCTGAAACTTGGTACATTCAGTACATGGTCACTCGAACCTCAGTTCTTCAAGATATCTTTATAGATCCTCGGAAGCCTCTAGTTGCATCAAACCTTCCTCCTATGTGTCGGATATATCACAACATCTGTGCTCACTCGATAGTGCCTCGAGCTGGGAGTTATGAAAAGGTAACCGAACTAGACATTTTGCTCATTCATCATCTGTTGACTGGAACACCTCTTCATCTGGGAAACATTATTTTTAACTATATATTAAATGCTGCAATTGTGGGTCGATCAGCTCCTTATGGGATGATCTTGACCAAAATCTTTAAACACTTTAAAGTACCCCTTGATGATGAAGAAAGCATTCAGTGCAATAATTTTTTCACTATGAAAAATATCAAACAAATGCACATTGATCTGCCTGAACAAACCCCCACCTCAAGGAAGAAGAAAACTGCCTCCAAGAAGCACAAGTCTGCATCACCACAATCTCATTCTCGCACACCTTCATTCAACTCTGCTAGCTCAACACTTCCTCCCTCTCCACAAGTTAGTAAGGATCCATCTGCGCATAGATCGTGCTCCTTCAATAACGGATGGTGAAGACTTAGCCTTTGATCTGAACGTATGCATATGAGGTCACAAATCACGGCTTCATAAAAGCCCTCGTGAAAGAAGAAGCATTACCTAGTCTCAGGTAAGCTGTCTGAACTCTTTTCCTATACTCTCAAATGTTCGCGAGCTCATTCTAATTCTGATCGGATTTAAAGATTATAATAATCCTAAATCTCCTTTGGCTCACCTTGTAAATAGTTTATTCCAAGGATAAGGCTAAACAGTTCTAAATCCAAAAAGCTACGCGTAAGGGATTCCACTGTACAGCATGAAATCGGCAGAAACTAAGAACAAACGGTTTTAAAGCTTCTAAAGACCATTAGGAAAGACCAAAAGAAGTTGATCTACTTGTTCTCACCTTCAAAACACTAGTCACTCAGTTGTGCATCTCGTTCTGGAATAGGTTACCAAACACTTGGTTCATCAGCTGCTGCTCCGTGATCAGCCTCCCTGATGCTACCGACGCCAATTCTCTTTTGCACCCCCTCTCTACTATCTTCATCTCTGAAGATTCATCTCCGCTGATTGACTCTGTGTTTACTTAGTTTATACTTTTTGATGTTGACTTAATTCAGGGGGAGTCAGATTATGAATTATATTTTGTCTTAT